>VXCM01004265.1:0-37500 GCA_014773175.1 Lucifuga dentata
TCCTACTAAAAAAAAAAAAATACCAATAGTTCACCCTACTTTAAAAAATGATTTGAAAATGATTTTTTTAAAGTAGGATTTTTTTACAGCGTACCACCTCGGCCTGTGCTTTGGCTGTTTTCGTAGCCTGAGCCTGAGCTGATCCAGCTGGGTCTGGCAGTCTGGTCCTCATCCAGAGGCTGGAGGACAGAGACCAGGCAGGACAGAGACCAGGCAGGAAGGCTGTCTCAGCCTGAAAACTCCCTGTGGGCTATCGCACCAGAACTCCCCCTTCCCCACCTCAGACGTGGAGAGGCTGACAAACTCAGACCTGCCAGCTAGTGTGCACGCATAACAGTGTAGACACACACATCAACCTACACAAACACATGCACGAACACACACACACACACACACACACCACTCTACTCTGCAGACAGCTGGGTCTTGTGGGTTATGCTGCTCAATTTCTCTCTATTTTCCCTCTCTCGTTCTTACTCTATCTTGGCAGGAGTAGCTTGCGCCTCTCACACCAGCCATCACTCTCTCTCTCTCTCTCTCTCTTCCCCCTCTCATGTTCTCCTCTCAGCTCCACACCGTCATTACACCTCCCTTGTGTTTTCTTTTCTCTCTGTTTCTTCCACACCTTTTCAAACTCGTTTTTTTTTACTTCCTCCACCTGAATCACTCTAGTATCTTGCTTTCTCACACCTCTCCTTCTTTCGTTACCCTCAGAACTCCGTCCTGTTGAAGCAGTCAGTCTGTTCCGCTCGTCTGCTGCGCTGATATTCGCATGCCCTTTGTAACCTCTCTCTCTCTCTCTCTCTCTCTCTCTCTCTNCTGCTCTTTCAGCTCCACACTAATTCGTCTCCTCCCCCTCCTCGCTCGACCCCGGCTCCTGCGTTTCCCCCCTTGAGACGCGATTGCCTGTATTTGGTGTAAGAATGAGTGTGAGACAGAAGTGTGTGTTGGTGTGATTGTGTGTCTGGGAGTTTTAATATGTGTGTGTCGGAGACAAAGTGTGAATTCAAACAGTTGGAGGAGTCCAGGCTTGTGTGTGAGTGTGTATCACGTGTGTGTTAGTAGTCTAACTCCCTTCCTGTTGTAATGAATTAAACTGAAGTGCAACAGTGTACGCCACAGGTTTAAAGGACCATACCACCCATTTTGCATGTTTGAGCCTATTATATTCAGTTTTCATACATGTTACGTTACTGACAATCATTTCCCAAAGGATAAAACCGTATTTCAGCTTTCCTGATATTTTGCTAAATCTCTTAATCTTTCAAAATCAAATATTCAAGTGATACACCCACCTTAAAAATCCATGTTTCTCCTGCTAATAGTTACACAGCCTTATGAAGTCACGGTCCTTTAAATTTTTCCATAAACGCAGGTCTTCTTTTGGGACTATATTCCCCGGTGGAGGCATACATTCACTCCACGCTTTTTATTGAGCTTAAACACTAAAATTACATAACTTCTAAAAAAACCTGAATACACGTCTTGTTGGTGATGATGGATTACCTATCCCAAGAACGTTTACAGTATCAACAAGTTGATTTTAATAGCAGAATGAACTGAAACCAATGGAGGTCTGGAAGGTAGGAAAAACATTTTTAATTCACCTTTCCAGTAGTGAAATGATTGTCAGTAACGTTACATGTATGAAAATTGAATATATTAGGTTCAAACAAGCATGATGGCCGGTATGGTCCTTTAACACCTCAGGGCAGCTCACCATCAAGCAAATCATTTATCAAAGTGTAATGACTCCGATAATCTTTTTCTCCCTCTCCACTTAAGGGCTTTGTTCTAGATTCTCAATCACGGTTCTGCTACACCCCTTGGACACATGCACACACACATATACACACTCCCTTGCACATCTTGAAAACATCTTAAAGCTGCCCAATGCGAGTTTTTTACATAAATACACACCTGTCTCATCAGGCTAAATTGGAAAGTGGCGTTAAAATACAGACGAGTGGCATAGATCTGCACAGAAAAGATGAATTGTAAATTAAACTAATAATCAGTGGTGTTTTAAAATGAGCTATCAGTCATTCAGAGAGGGAATACCTCTGCCAAGGCTGAGCAAGCCTCTATTGTTGTTCATTTGTTAGTGGGAAATGTTTAGAAATTGTAATCTGCATGTGGATCTGGATTAAAAGTTGGCCTGGTGCTTTGTAAAGTGCTTATAGAGGGACTATTGGATCCAGATGCATCATATCAAAACCTAATTACTGTATATAAGCCGACCCCTGATGTTGTTCCATCAATTTATTAGTTTAGCAGATTCCCTGTTTTTCTGAGAATTGTCATAGTATTCCTCTGATTTTCTGAAAATAATCCACGTACCGGTAAACATGATATTTATTTCAGCAGCTGATTACCGTAACTGATGGATCACGGCTTACTGGCCGCCGCTAAATGTGCTGAATAAGATGTTTAGTCAGGAAATACATCATTCTAAGGTATGATTAAACTATTTTCATGGGTAGTGGTAATGGTAGTATTTCTACACCTGGAAATTTCCTTCTCTGGGATCCGATTTGAATTTCTGGTGTATAAGCCGACCCCCCATTTGCGTTGCGAAATTTGGTTTAAAATAAAAAACAAAAAAACTCGGCTTATACTTGAGTGCATACTGTATATACTCCTTGGCCCATGACTAAATTTTGCATCAAATTTCAGTTTGGATCAGTAAACAGGTTTTTGATATATTCTGTTAATTAACACAGAAACAGGACTGCAAACATAAAATCCTCCGGCAAGGTAATAATAATAATCTGACATTTTATTAGGAAGAATATCTGCCTTGTTTCTCTCTATTGCCTGTAAAACAATAATGATTCAACCTATATCCAGCTCATGAAAGATTTAGCATTTACACTGGTGAGGATGTACAGTAAGTAAATCTCTCCTGGGAAATTTGTCTGATGCGCGGCTTTCTGTCTCAGCGTAGAAGAACGACATCGTTAATATGAGCAGTGGAGCCGCAGAAAGTGATCTGACAGACGGAGAATCCCGAGAGAACGACATCATAAAAACTAATAACATGACACCAACGGCTGCGTTGAGCAAAATAAATTGATTAAAGTAAGAATGAACTATTTTAAGAAGAAACTACAAACTGTGTGTGAAGCGGCAGTGAAAGTCACTAAGTTTAGATCCTTTTTTCTCTCTCTCCTCTTTGCCAGAGCTGCCTGGTGAACAACTTCCTGCTATATACTGATCCTCAATCTGCACATTCAAACGGCTTCATCACTGACATTTTGAGGTTGCCTTGTTTTGTAATTACAATGTGCTGCATTAAAATCTCATGAATATTAATTTATTATGACTATTTATCAGTTCAGTCACATGAAAAGTTTTTGAAATACTTTCAAATTCAGCTTGCTATGTTGTATTATTGCTTGGGCTCGGTTTCATGTGATAGTAGTCTCTCTGCTCATTGGTCAGAAATGTCTGGGGGCGGAGAAAGAAAATCAAAACCGGAAGAAGTTTATTAGACCAGGAAAACTACATCATGGGACAAAGACGGAACTGGGATACTTTTCCTGTTTATAGTCATCATTTGATCCATAAAGCAAGAAGCTGAATTTGACTTGACGTGTGGAAAAGCACGTTGCGTCACATGATGTGAAGACGATGTACTGCCTTCAGACCTTAAACAGGAGAATGGCGCAACATGCTGAGAACATACAAGCACACGCTAACCTTCAACATGTTCATCTGAACATGTGTTAGGTAAATTTCATATGTAACAATTTTTTGCAAGTATTACTTAAAGGACCATACTGGCCTTTTAGCATGTTTGAGCCTAATAGATTCAATTTTCATACGTTACTGACAATCATTTCCCAAAGCATACTACTGGAACTGTGAATTAAAAATGTTTTTCCTACCTTCCAGACTGCCATTGATTACCGTTTATTTTTTTTAGAAGTTACATAATTTTACTGTTTATGCACAGTAAAAAGTGTGGAGTGAATGTATGCCTCCACCGGGGAATATAGTCCCAAAAGAAGACCTGCGTTTATGGAAAAATTTAAAGGACCGTGACTTCATAAGGCTGTGTAACTATTAGCAGGAGAAACATGGATTTTTAAGGTGGGTGTATCACTTGAATATTTGATTTTGAAAGATTAAGAGATTTAGCAAAATATCAGGAAAGCTGAAATACGGTTTTATCCTTTGGGAAATGATTGTCAGTAACGTAACATGTATGAAAACTGAATATATTAGGCTCAAACATGCAAAATGGGTGGTATGGTCCTTTAACATTAACCACACATGCTTAATCACCTCTGATTCTAGATCAATGACTAGATCAATAGATTGCTCTGGTTCAGTAATGTGCATCATGTTCAGATCACAAATGAACACCACATTTTGTTTGGAAACAAACTAAAACCACCGCTTCAAAACGGTCTCAGTACGGTCCTTTTCTGATTGTTGAGTTCAGACCTGCATAAACGAATCACACCAAGAAAAAACTCATCGAACCCCAGCCAGATTGAAACCATGTTGGCATGAAAATGCCCTAAAAATTCCGTTTTTGGGATCTTCTAAATTCTTTGGCTTCTTGCTGTGTTGTTTTTCTCCTGAAGAGCTCCGTCCCGATTGAATGCAGTTTTCATTTTCAAATTCATCTCTACTGACGAAATTGGCCTTACAGTGTATTTCATTCCATCAAGCTTTGGAGAAATGTTAGATCTAAGTTGATGAAAGTTGCAGCGAGCGGCACAGCTGCCCGCTCGCTCTGACATAATGTGATGTAATGCTTGTATAAGAAAGTCTGGTCGCCCGGTGTGGCGCTCCGCTATTAGGAACAGTAGCTTACATGTCACGACAACCAATCAGGCTGGGCTATTGAGCGCCTGCTTCATTTGTTGCTGTGAGGAGACGAGACATACGATCCGGCCTCGGGGCCCTCGGGAGTCCCCAGGCCCCTGCAAAGGCTCATAAGGGTAATATGGCAAAGATCTGGATTTGTGGGGTGGGGGGTTTCTGTGGAAACCTGAGCAGACAGCTGGGACTCGGGGTGGAGGGAGAACAGACAAAGAAAAAGAAAGATTGGAAAACGCTCATCAGGTTGTGCTGCTTTGGATGCTGGAGGTGTTGCGGCCGTGCTGTGGCAGTATGTTATCATTCAGAAAATGTAGTGGCGTGCAGGGGAATGAAAGGCCGAGGCGAAGCTGACGGAATGCAAATGTCTGCGTCGGAATGGAAATGAAATGAATGGCAGATGAGGTGTTTGTGTTCGCCGCATGGAAACACGGCGACAGAAGTGACCCAGATTGTCTAAAGCTCCGCCCCAAATTTCTCCGCGTGAAGCGTTCCTCCTCCTCTTCCTCTCATTTTCTCACTGCTTCTACATCTTCTTTCTTTCTTTCTTCATCGCTCTTTCTCCTCTTTTTTTCACCCCTTCCCCATCGCTGGCATAGTTTTCAAAATGAAACCCCACAAATCACCATTTTCAAACCACGGCATGGTGGTTTCTGCATACACTGGGTTACCGTAGCAACAGACCAATACTTCTCCCCCCCCGCTGCATCGTGCGGATCGTCTTGGATGATTTGGCATGACGTGAGTCCTGACATGCAGTTCATGCTGTCCTGACCGTTCTAATAGACCGATGCAGCTCCTTGACCTGCTGCACAGCGATTGGTTGATGTGTTTTGGTGGGGGGTCCTCCGCAGCCTGATTACACGAGGTAGGAGGTNACAGCGATTGGTTGATGTGTTTTGGTGGGGGGTCCTCCGCAGCCTGATTACACGAGGTAGGAGGTCGGTGATCATTGACGTGGCGACTGTATAATCGCCGTGTGACGTGTAACACAGAATGTTGATTTCTGCAGAGATGCTAATGCCCCCTGCAGCACCTTTGCACACTTTGTAAGAACTTCCTGTTTGCTTGGCGCTGCTCCACATTACTCTTCTCAAGGATAAGAGGTGTTTTGCTTTGACCCTCTGTCCAGACCTTGTTTACCTTGCAGATTAATATGCGCCTCAGGACGCTGCTGGTGCCGCCGGGCTTCTAAATGTCTCTCTCGGCCTGTCGGCATTATTTTTGCCGCCTTGTTCCTCTTCATTTACCTCGTTTATCAGTTTGTTACCCAGATGAATAATGGATGAGGCCTCTTGTTGCCTCGGCGACACGCCAAGCTCACCGTTGTCGTGTGCTTGCTCGCATTGCCCTCCTCCTCCCTAACTCCACCCCCATCACTTCTGGATGACAGACGAGTTGACACGGCGGCATCCAGCACTCCAGCCGTGATTTAATCTTCACTGTCGTGCACCAGCTGATGAAGTTGAAGAGGAGAAGGCTGGGAGAGAAGATAAGAAGAAACTTACAGCACCGAGTTCATGCAGCTGCGGAAGAATCCACTTAAAGGAGCATACTTGTGGTTTTGCATGTTTGAATATATATATACAACTTCCATACTTACTAGTGGAGCGGTAAATATTAGAATTGTTTTTACTTCCTTCGTTGAAAGTGCAAAGAAAGAAAAAAGAACCAAAAAAGAAAGGAACGATCAGTGGGAGATTAAAAAGGAGGGAAGAGTTGACAATAAGTGAAGAAATAACAAAATAAGGAAAGAAGGATGGAGGGAAGGACAGATGGAAGTGCCTGATTGTACATCTGGTCATTGATTCACTCATCCATTTCCTGTACTCGCCTATTCTCATGCAGAGGCATGTGGAGGCTTCAGCGTATCCCAGCATGCACCGGGGTAAATGCAGGGAAGCACACTCACGCCTCTGAGTCTCCAATCATCCTCAGCTTCATGCGTCTGCCTGCAGATCCAAAGGTGGATCCTTGTTATAGACCTCCATCTTTGTTGACAGAGCTTAGCGGTCCAATCCTCAGGACAGATTGAGGTTTTGTCTGCGGTGACCCAATGTGATTTTCTCATGTCTTCCCTTAAATTTGGAGGTCAGAGGTAGATGGCTGTAGATGGTTGAAGTCCAGCAGGGGCTTATCTCTGCTTTCTCTACCTGAAGGACAGTTTAGGAGAGTAAATCAAATGCTGCGAAAACATAAAGGAGAGGTCAGCAAACATCAGCAAGTCCTTTAAACCTGCTTTTACAGTAACTTTGCAGGAGTTTTTTTTTTCTAGCCTTAAAAAAACTTAGAGGAAGGTATTAGAGCACATCTCTGGAAGCATCCCGTCTCCACCCTCCTGCCTTTTCCTGCAAACTTTGGCAATCCATTTATTTTAACCCCACAGCACCTTGTGACATTTGAAGGAAGAAATGTGTCTGTCCATCTCGGTATGTTTCCTGTCATGCGTGTGAATGCCAAGTCATTGTGCTTATCTCTTGTAGGAATGTGTGTGTGTGTGTGTATGTGTGTGTGTGTGTGTGTGTCTGGAAGGCAAACAGCTAAACTCTTGTGGCTGACAGACAGCTGCTCTCAGGGTTGTGGGTCATATTGTTGTCTCTCTGCGGGCTGAGGAGGCTGAGGAGAGTTCTCCAGTCGGCACTCTGCTCACTTCAGCAGTAATGGCATCTTTTGTGGCCTTGCTTTCCCTTCTAGCTACCAATCATCCGTGACAGCACAAGCCTGTCCAACCCCTGCGCTCAGGACGGCAAAGGCTAAAGGCCAGATTGTGCTTTTTTTTTTTTTTAANTTTTTTTTTTTTTAACAGAACAAGGTCGGACAATGCCGTTGGAAATACTTTTCAGAGTGGATATCCTCATAAGCCAGTGTAGAGGCATTTATAAAGAACAAGTAGTCACTTCAAGAGATCAATAAAAAAATTTAAAAATTATTTATATATATATCTATATATATAGATATATATATGTTCAGAACATGCATAAAGAAAATGTTCGTGATAATTGCGATAATTTTTTTTCATATCATCCAGCCCTAATTAGAGCTGGATGATATGAAAAAAAAAAAATTCTCTCTCTCTCTCTCTATATATATATTAGGGATGGACGATATGAAAAAAAAATTAGCATGATATATTTTATATTGATCAATATCGATATATATCACGATATAAATCATGGCAAAGATTCTGCTGCATTTGAAGTCATTTGAACTTAAGATTTATTTTAACAGTTCTCTTTTTGCATGTTCTGAATGTAAAAAATAACCAACAGTTGTATCTGAAAAACTGAAACTGAATTGAAAAATCCCTCTTTTTCAACAGTGTGTGTTGACATCATATCTTTTCCAATTAAAAAAAAAAAAAAAANAAAAAAAAAAAAAAAGCTAAAACACGTAGCTACAGCTCGAATGTTTCCGTGGTTTTTGGTCGGATGGTGTGACGGCAGAAAAAGCAGACTGTAGGTAGTTTTTTGGCATGGAGCATCTCCGTCCCGGAGGACGCGTTTGAGGTCGCTGCTGTGTGACCCCGTAAGATGGCAGCGCGTCAGACGGTAAAATAAGTTTTTTTCTGTACAGCCATGCTTTGTCAGCATTAGTTTCCTTTCCTTGTCATCATCTGATTTTATTTGATTTTTTTTTCCTCTGCGCTTTCATCGCTTTCTGACATCTTTGTCTGACTTTCACTCATGTATCACCACACGAGCTGCGGCGTGTTCACCGTTTAGCTAAATGCTGCTTTGAGGAAGTGGGCGGGCTGTTATTATGACACTGCCACCTGATTGGCTAGTTTGTTCCAGTTCTGACAAGCTATTGGCTGTTTCAGCTGTCATTAACTTACTGTATTTTCCATTGATTTTATATTGACATCCTCGTTTTTATATCGAAGATTTTTAATATCACGATGCGACTTTATATTATTTATATTGTCCAGCCCTATGTATTGCATTTGCAGGTAGCAAACAGGAACACACTGAATATGTATTTATGACTGTATATGCTGTCTAATTAGGCATATAAATAATTAGCAAAATTGTAGATTCCGGCAGGGTTAGGAGCAGAATCTGCCCAAATAGGAAAATTAAGGTTTGAATTCCAGTAACGTGTTATGTTTAGGTACAGGGTTAGATAAAGGTTTTAAGAAATTTAATAGATCTAATTTCTACCCAGACCTGAAGTGGGATCTATAAGAATGCACCGTTTGAGAGAGTAACTTCAGCACAGGCATTAATAATTTAAAAGTGTGGCTTCCAGCAGGTTTATGGGCAGAAATGTGCAGCGTTTTCCTGTCCAAAGCAGAAGATTGAGGTTGGAACAAGATTAACCTTTGTTTATCAGACTTTCCTATCTGCCCGGAACTACAGCGGGATCTGAAAGAAACGCAGGCATGGTTGTTTGCTTGTCAGTTCTGGAACATGAAAAGGTTTGAGCGTCTCAGAACGTGGTTGATCTGAGCTGCAGGAAATCTTCCTCTCAGACTGAAAAGCAGCAGCAACAGTTCACCTGTCCTGCACATACCTGCTGCCAAAAACATTCCCTCCTAATGATGCCATGTCTCCATCTGGCATTAGCTGTATTAGATTTACATCTCATATTTAAACGCTTTTCCATACCGTTCACATTAAAATCTGTTACCTGTTTAATTCAGCTGGTTGGATTCATGTGCAAATGGATTTTTCTTTTTTTCTTTTTTTTTTTTTCNTTTTTTTTTTTTTGCCAGTTCTGTAATACAGTAGCTGAACGCTCATTTCATTTACATTTGCTTGCTGTGGCATACCTTGTGTGCATTTCCTCCTGAATAGAAAGCAGTAACATAGGATGAATTTTAATACCTGATGCTAAGCAGGTCATTTATTTTCCTGACTGTGATTGCAGCCAGAAAACAGCTATGTATTTCGTCATTGTGGCACCATATCTTCATTTGGCTCCTACTTCCAGCATGCAGCCTTGTCTCGCTGTTCTCTTATCAAAAGCAACCGGAATTATTTACAACCGGAGCAAAAAAGAAATAACACAGAAACTGTCCTGTTTGAGAGAATCACTTCAGCACATGTTGTCTGATTATTAGGCGTATAAATAATTTATAGCGTTTTCATTTTTTTGGACCCCGTCTCAACGATGAAGGTGTTGCTTGCCAATTAAGACTTCCTCTCTGCCCTCTTTCTAAGAAGATCGGCTTGACGTGCATCCAGCAGCCAAGATGGAGAGAGAAAAGAAGAAGAAGAGAAACATGGAGGAGGGGTGGAGGACTTCATTATTGTAGGTGTAACTGAAAGCTTTCGCCTATATAATAACGCATCGCTGACGCCTTTGATGTCACAAAGCCGATCAGGTGTAAATTCGCTCCGTGCTCATGTGCAGCTTGTGTATGTCAAAGATGTATTTATGTCTTTATCTGTTCTGCTGAAGTTAAAAGCAGCAGCAGTGATTGTATGCTAAGAAAAAGGCTAATTATTGGTGTAGAACACAAGGGAAAGCATTGGAAAAAGCTTTGATGAACAGATTCTGAAGCAGAGTATTTGCGGTGCGTGACGACAACGTTCTGCTTTAGAAATGCTCATTAAATAGAAAAACCTTTTATGTATAAAGAAAAGTGAAAGCGTTTCTCTTCCACATTTCCACTCTTGGCTTCATTCCTCATCAGTGGGCAGCAGCAGAGCCCCGTGGGAATAGCATTGTTAGCTTTTGAAATTACACCTCCCTGTATCTGTGACTCTTGAACTGATGAAGATGATGGCGTCTCCCACACAGCGCCGCCCTCCTTCCTCCTTTGCATTTTGTACTGCCGTACCACCTCCTGTAACCTCCTGTCCGTATTTATCAATCCTCCATCTACGCTTTGCTGCTGCTGCGAATCGTCCGTTTTAAAAGGAAAGCTCCCTGCTCACTTAAAGGAGCATACTGGTGATTTTATATGTTTAAGTTGAGTACATACAACCCACATACATGAGACTTGAAACATTTGTGAGATACAATCCATCACAGCGAACGACATGCCGGTATTTTTTGTTTTTTGAAGTTTTTAACCGACGCACTGCAGAGCTGCACGGAAGAAAAATTATTTCTCTGCCAGGGAAAGTAGTCCCAGGAGAAGACGGCTTTTACTGGCTTTTTAAATGTTGAATTTTAAAGTGGCTGGACATTTAATTACAAAATAAAAACACGAAAACTAAAATATGGTTTTACATTTTGAAAATGGTTGCCAGTAGTTACATGTATGTTAGTATTTATTGACTGGTCATCATGATTATGCTGCCAGTTCCTCCTCATGAAGAGTCCGGCGTAACTTGGCCAGTTTTCCGTGACAGATGGCTGACTTCACCTCAGACTGACATCTGTATCATCCTTCGGCTTCATCATCCTCGCCTTCCCCGTGCGAGGCCTGTCACGCCCATGGTACATCTCCTCCTCCTCCTCCTCCTCCTCCTCCGTCCAGCTCCCAGACATCCTGCACTGCCACAATTTGCTCCATATGCCGTCCACATGGAGACATGTCTCTCTGCAGCAGCCCAGCCTCCAGCTTTCCCTGCTTTCTTCCCACCTTTTCTTCCTCTGTCACTCTCCTTCCCTGTTTTGTCATTTCATTGTCTCTCTCTCTCATTATTTCTCTGCCCGTGTCAATCCTTTAGAATAATTTCCTCAATGGCTATTAAGGAAAAAGTGGTGGTGCTGGATAAATGGGCGAGGCGGCGGATATTACATGCTCTGATCATTATTATTGCGGGGGCTGTGAAGGAGGAGTCGGCTAAATAAGCCAGAGATGCTTTGTAATGAATTAGATTTTGGAGATCAGTGGAAGAGGAAGGAAGGAGCGGGATGGGGTGGCGGTCAGGACTGAGAACATCAGCCCTCAGGCCAGCACCAGCCTCATCTGGCTCCGGATCAGCCCCGAGGCGAGAAACATCATCCTCAACTTATGAGAGGGGCTGGAGTCCAGCGGTGGCAGGTCCTGGATCAGGCCTCAGGCGAAGAGCTGGCTCAGAATCGCCAGGCTGCGTGTTGGTGAGACGGAGCGTGGAAGAGGCTAATGATGACACAAGTGTTGAGTGTGGACAGGCTGATTGCGTTGGCTGGCAGCTCGTTCAGCTGGAGGAGTGATTAGCGATTAGGGCTGGACAATATGAAAATTTTTTTATCACAATTTTTTTTTTTTTATATTGATGATATCGATATATATCACAATATGGCAACGATTCTGCTGATTTCAAGTCACTTGAACTTAAAATTTATTTTAACAATTTCTTTATGCATGCTCTGAGCATAAAAAATACCCAACTGAAAATGAACTGAAAACTCCCTTTTTCAACAGTCTGCATTGGCATCATATCTTTTCCAATAAAGAAAGCTGCAGCATGCGTGAGGCCTTCGTAAAATGAGCCATTTTCCAGTTTTCGTTGTGAAATAGGAAATTGTAAAATGAAAAAAGAGCCATTTTTAAGCTAAGTTGCAAGCTAGCTAACAGATGCCGTGCTAGCAGTACAGTTGCACTATGAGTACGTAAACCAAGACACAATCAGACAAAATCAAGACAAAAATAAGATAAATTTGAGCACCTGAAATATCCGGCTTATTTTGTCTACTGACACATAATGTCACCCGTTTAGCACCTCAAAGAGTACGAATGACTCCATCATCCATCCGTCCATCCTGCATATCTGTGTTGGCAGATCCTCTTCTTCTTCTTTTGGATTTTTGGCAGATGATATGTCACGTTTGTTCACTGACAATGAATATATGTCTAGCAAATCAGATGACTTGTTTTCCATTTTCTGATTTTCTATGACAAAACGAAAATAGAAAAACGGTTTTTCCGTTTTCCCATTCCAAAATGAAAATCAATTGGCCGATTAGATTTTTTTTCCTCTGGAGTTTCATCGCTTTCTGACATCTTTGTCTGACTTTTGATCTGATATCACTGCCGCCGTGTTCACCGGCGTTTAGCAAGATGCTGCTTTGAGGAAGTGGGCGGGCTGTTATTGTGACACTCCCACCTGATTGGCTAGTTTGTTCCAGTTCTGACACGCTATTGGCTGTTTGACCCATCATTAACTTCCTGTATTCAAGCACTATTTTATATCGATTTTATATTGACACCCTCATTTGTATATCGAAGACTTTTTTTATATCGCGATACGACTTTATATCGTTTATATCGTCCAGCCCTATTAACAATCTGAGCAAACTGCAGCTCTTCACCTGAAAGCAGATTTCAGAAGAATCTGAGCGCCGAGATCCAACATCAACTGCTTGTGAACATAAAGCACATTTCATATTTCGCTGCTTTCAGTGGCACAGTGTACCCGAGCTAACACGAGGTACTGGGCGATGTGACACATTCTGAGTCACATTGTGTGGAGTCCACACAGTGTGGGAACTCTCTCATTCACACTTCCATCAGCCATGCAAAATGGCACCATCATCCTCTGAGTCAGATGTAGGCTTGTCAAGAAACCAAAATTCTAACTTGGGCACTATGAATAATTTTACCATCTAAAAATTCAATGGTGCTAAAATATGGTGTAAAACAAAAGCCTGATAGTTTTTCAGCAGAAATGGGAATAATTAAATTGTATTTTGGATATTAGAGGTGCTGCTCTCTTCTAGAGTTTACTCACTTTACGTTTACAACCACGAATTTCTTCTTAGAACACAACAACTTTTGATTGCATTCTGGGTATTTTTTTTTTTTTTTTTTNTTTTTTTTTTTTTTTTTAAATAAGGCTAATGCAAAGTTCTAATTACACATCAGTCTTTCCTGTAATCTTATGTTTTGATGGTGCTGTGGTGCAAAAATGACAAGATCTCTCAGATGTCCGAAATCAATATGAAAACGTAGAACGAAACCACACGACAAGTTAAAAATGCAAAAAATTGCTTTAACTTTCCAACATGGACCAAAACAAGCAGACGCCGTTTGCTGTTTAAGTAAGTGTGTTTTTTCTGTGCAATATTTTGCACAGAAAAAAAAGATGTTGATGTTTTTTGTCGCTCATTTGCCGTTGCTATCGCCCTCTAGTGGCTTGTTGTAGATTTGCTGAAACTATTCAAGCATCTCAAATTTTGTGCCAGTAATCTCAAACATACTTCAAAATGTTAACGGGACGACTGGATCAGGATGCATGTCGGATCTGCTGGGACTTAAAGGACCATACCGACCATTTTGCATGTTTGAGCCTATTCAGTTTTCATACATGTAACGTTACTGCCAGTCATTTCCAAAGCATACTACTGGAACGGTGAATTAAAAATGTTTTTCCTACCTTCCAGGCCTCCATTGGTTTCAGTTCATTCTGCTATTAAAATCAACTTGTTGATACTGTAAACGTTCTTGGGATAGGTAATCCATCATCACCAACAAGACGTGTATTCAGGTTTTTTTAGAAGTTATGTAATTTTAGTGTTTAAGCTCAATAAAAAGCGTGGAGTGAATGTATGCCTCCACCGGGGAATATAGTCCCAAAAGAAGACCTGCGTTTATGGAAAAATTTAAAGGACCGTGACTTCATAAGGCTGTGTAACTATTAGCAGGAGAAACATGGATTTTTAAGGTGGGTGTATCACTTGAATATTTGATTTTGAAAGATTAAGAGATTTAGCAAAATATCAGGAAAGCTGAAATACGGTTTTATCCTTTGGGAAATGATTGTCAGTAACGTAACATGTATGAAAACTGAATATATTAGGCTTAAACATGCAAAATGAGTGGTATGGTCCTTTAACGAGCGTCGGTGATGGTCAGGAGCAGCGATTTGGCTCTGAAGCTGAGGTTTTTCAGAAAAGTTTGTCTGAAATTGTACTGGAAGGTGGATGTTAGCTGGATCTCTGACAGCTCTGTAAGCGAATAGTCCGACGTTTCTCTCCTGCCGTCAGTTTCCTCAGCTCGTTTAGATGGACGGGGATTCATGTCGGTGCATGATGGATTGTTTTCAGTGTTTGCTTCCTGCCGTTTGCTGCTTAAAGCCAGATTGCCATGCTGTGTATTCAAATCGCCCTGTTCCCATTCTCCGTAGTCGCCACTTAAAACTGATTTGATGAAACAAGTATTGAACATTTACAAGATTCAACATTTAATTCAGCGTTTCACAGTTGTATTGATGTTTTTGGTTCTCATGGCAACAGGCAAGCATGTTGTGTTTGTTTCTCATCACTCTCTATCATTCTATCTCCCATTCTGTTTTCCCCGATCCAAGTTCAGAGGAGGTTAATGCCGTTAGCCACGCACAGCTGCGAGAGGCCCTGGCCTCCTTGCTGCCGGATGAGTGCCGTGGAATTTGGAAGCCTGGTGTCTGGGAAGTCTGGGAATCTGTTGGATGGCTAGCAAAGTCTGACTTATGATGATTGGAGTTAAAACCGTAGCAAGACAATTGGCCCACCTGCTAGCATCTCAGCGCCGTAGTCCACTGGGTGATGAGTCTGGGCTTCCCTCCACAGGCCTGCTGCACGGCTCGATGCACACAGAGAATCCAACACGGCCCTCTCATATCAACCTAATGTCTCTGAAAGCTGAATTTACATCCTGGAATGCAAAATTTCCATGTACAATTAGATAAATTTATTAGAAGTGCCACTCCTGCTGAAGTTATGAGGGTCAGCGGGGCCGTACAAATACATACTAAGAAATCACGGCTCGCNCTCCTGCTGAAGTTATGAGGGTCAGCGGGGCCGTACAAATACATACTAAGAAATCACGGCTCGCGATCATGCTTTAAGGCGCTGCCCACTCTGTAGCATTATCTCATTATCTTTACACATGCATCCACCGGAAGAAAACAACTCATAAAATGACAAATAATACACTAAGTTATCTTGGAAATGAGCTGCACATGAATAGTCGAGCAGGCCAGTCAACGGGCTTTAGTGCAGGCAATTACAAATCCTTTCAAAATTTTTAACAGAGTTGATTCTTTTCATCAACATCATTAAAAAGCTCATTTACAATGGACAGCAGGAAAGAATGAGCTCTAATGCCATTAGTGAAGGCAACAGCTTCGCTTTTGATAGCTGCTTTAAAAAAAAAACGGACAGAAACCATCTCTAATGGAGTGCGTGTATTCATCAACAGATTTTTTACAAACCGTAATGTGCAAAGCTTTTACATTACGTTTAACAGAGGATCTATTCGCACAGTTATTCCCCATTTTACTTTATTTAGTGAATACACCTCCTTAAAGAAATCTTAGCTGTTACTTTGTGGTCTAGACAGTCACATTCTCACTCTCTGAGCCCGACAGACAGGAAACAAACTCAGCGTGTAACGCCATCAGAGCAGATGGAACGTCCTAATGACTTTGTTTTCTTTGAATCTTGTCAGTTCTAAAGAGAAAATGCTTTTTTTTTTTTTTTTTTNTTTTTTTTTTTTTTTTTGGTGCTTTGGGCGCTTAGTCACCTTTAGCATCTCCGCTGGTTTCCTCTGGATGAATCAGCGTCACAGTTGAAATGTTTGTTAATGCAAATTTGATATTTAGTTTTTTGATTGCCGCCTGTAGCAGAGAGTTGTGTGTGTTGTGCAGATATATCGATGCGTGATGCGTTCGCTGTCAGCTCTGCAGACGCTTCCTGTTTTCACCTCATCAAATCAAATCAGAGTTTGACTTCTGACAGCACTGTACTTCTTGAAATCTCCCAGTGTAGACTAGAGGTCTTCACAAGTCCGCCCAGTTTCTAGGATCCAAGACCAGACCCGGGACCTGAGTCAGGCTGGGTCTAAATTATATTCAGTCTAATCAGGTCCGGGTGCTGGGGGTCTTGGATCTTATACTAGAGTGGATCTGAGCAGATTCCCTATCAGCTCTGATCAGTCACAAACCTGATCCAAAATCCCAAACTGACTCTTTGACCGCTCTCTATTTGTGTCTTTTTGGGTCAGTTTGGGATTTTGGATCAGGTCTTATTATCCTCCATGTTCCAGCTGTCCTCAGCTCTTTTGAAATTAATTTATACAAATTAATTCCTAGTAGGTTTTCCACTCTTTCTTTTCTTTCTTTCCTGATCATGTCCCAAAGTTCAGACTGGTGAAGACCTCTAATGTAGACTCATAATTGGCATTTCAATAGCCAGTCTGATCAGTAGCCTCGTGGTTTTTGTTGAAAGAAAACACACACCTTGCGTTAATCCAAACACGGATATTTTATCTGGATAATGACATCTGATGTCAGGACTTGCATTAAAAAGGTTCTCATTACCTGGATTCTGCCTGCAAGGGGATCAGATCTTAGTCTATGGGTGTGCTATTTAAAGGACCACACTAGTGATTTTGTACATTCGAGGACAATAAATACCTGCATACACATTACTGTCATTGTATCAGCGCATTGAGTCATGCTGTTAAAGTACTTTCAAGTATAAACTGTGTATAATCTGAACTTTGACCTCATGGCAGTGCAGCTTGAGTGCAGCTCGTATGTAAAATAGTGACTTTATTTAAAGCGGATGCAAATAAGAGTAAAACATCTCTTTTGGATGTTGACTCGTCTTGTTTTTATGGAAACCTCGGAGCTGAAAACAGCCTCAGTGACGCTCCTTTTAGGCAAGGAGGAGAAATTATAATGCAGCAAGGACAACCGCTGTTTCTCCAGATCAGCTAGATCAACATCAGCCAGCCAGAAGACCGGGATGTGTGCCTGGCTACACACACACACACACACACACACACACACACTACCAGATCTAGAACACACCTTGATTGAAGTATCATTGTCAATCAGCCAGTCAATGAGACAAATCTTTTACACCATGCGTACAGAATCAGCCACACACTGTGTGTGTGTGTTTGTGTTTGTGTGTGTGCATGTGTGTTTCTCCTCATCAGCCCATTAAACAGGAGAGCAGCTCCTTAATGGGAGTTGCCATTTCAAAGCCTTCAGAGAGAGATGTTAACCTTGTGTGGTAGTGGCGGCATTAAAAATGGATCAAAGCAGCTGAGCTTTGATGTCAACTGAAGATTTTATTTGGGTCGAAAACGCCCAGCTGGCTCCTCAGCGCCCTCTGCTGGCAGGATCTGGTAGTTAATTAGTGCCTACAAGTTGTTAAGCTGTGGTTGTGTATTGTAATTATTTTTTAACTCCTTACTGCAACCAAAACAACCACTTGAGGCCGTAAATGTGATGCTGAGATGAAAGTTAAAAAAAAAAGGACAAATGAATAGATACAGCAATGCAGACAAACAGCTGCTTCCTTCTTCTTTTCAGTCGCTTCACAAGCTTTTTGCATGCAAAGCAAGAGCTGAGGTGGGCTGTCTGGAGGTTTTGTGTTTGCAAAGGGGGGGAGAGGGGAGGTACCCCTGGGTGGGTTATGATGCTGGTGATTTGGGATGGGGGGTGAACTCTTGACTCACAGCAGGCGGTCTGAAAACCCTGCTACTTTCAATTTAGAGCTCCACCACGGAGCTCAGCTTAGGCCTGGGAATGAACACCGCATCTAAAGAGATAAATGACTATGGGGAAAGTAGGAGCGCCTACTGGTGTGCGTGTGTGTGTGTGTGTGTGTGTGTGTGTGTGTGTGTCTGTGTGTCTATGTTGTGTGCTTGTTGGCTTAAAACAGATAGAGACAGGAAGACAGAAGGAGCCATTTTGCTGTAAATATGTGCTTGTTTCTACCAGACAGAGAAGGCAGTTTTATATGTGTGTGTGTGTGTGTGTTCATGCACTTCCTCTCTGGATGCAGACACTACATGCATCAACGTGCGAGTGTGCACGTTTGTGTGTTATATATGTGCACCCTTGTGTAAAGCAGAGTGGGGGAGTGAACAGCGGAGATGGAAACGGAGACAGAGAGAGAGAGAAAAGACATAAATAATAGATGATAGATGCTGCCTTGCATCTGCCGCCTGCTGTCATTGAATTTGTTGGAGGCTGATATTGAAACGCAGCGGAACGCCTCTCCGTTCTGACCTCATTACCGCATTAAGAGCAGTAACGGATCCTTTTTAATATAATAACGCATCGCTTTTTAAAGCGCAGAAAAATGACCTGCTATGAAATGGATGCAAATGCTTCCGCCTCATTATTTGCCAGATCTGCTGAATATTCATTTTTTCCCCATATTATTTTACAAAAAGGAGAAACAGGAATGAAAGTTAGCCAGCAAAAAAAAGAGAAAATGGGATTGTTAATTAATTGAGTCTTGGCTTGTTAAGGGTGAATTGATGGTTTGTGTGTTTTGCTGCTTGTGATTGACTTTGCGTTTTGCTCCTGTTTTTTTNTTTTTTTTTTTTTTTTTTTCCCCACTTTGCCTAGTTAAATCTTCGTGGAAATTCTCCAGCTCTGTGGAAAAAAGACTTTCTTTTTCATTAGACTCCAAACAAATGGAGGAGTTGGTTGACATCTTCCTCGGATTGTGGACCTCTTTTTTTTTTTTTTTTTTTTTTTTNACACACACACACACACACACTCTGACAGGACTCAAACTATTCCCCAAAGCCTCTATTCTCGCTCCTTTTCTATTTCTCCGGTTCTCTTACTCTCCTCCTCCCCTCCTTTGTTAAAGACAGCCCCTCATCCACCCCTCCACCCTCTCTCTCTCTCTCTCTCTCTCCCCCCGCTCCGCCGGCTGAGGCTGAGTCGCTCTGAGCGGAAGGCTGACGGTGTTCGGTAACCGGCGACTCGCCGTTATTGTTTTCTCCACAAATCGACAAGGTGGACCCAAGTGTCAGGAGCTGCTTTTCCTTTCGCCAACACTCCTCCTCCTCCTCCTCTTTCCATGGACTTCCTCTCTCTCTCTCTCTCTCTCTCTCTTTCCGCTCATTCACTCGCTCCTCCTCGTTTCGGCTGGCTGACACCGGACCGCTACCTGCTGCCTGGGGATTAACGCATTCTGAAACCCGGAGCTGAATTTGCGTTTCTGGTGCCTGAATCTTCATCCTGTCTGAGATGAAGCTCAGGACGCAGCGCTGGATGCTTTAAGGAGGCTTAGGAAAGGAAACAAGGAAGCATAGAAAGAAGGGAAAGACTGGACAAACCTGCAGCTTGTGAGGAGCAGGAGGTGAAGAGAACCTTTCTTCTTCTGATTTGGGTCTTTCTGACAAGAAAAGCTCCAGCAGATCTCCTCCTGGACCTCCTCTTCCAGCCTTCCTCGTTTTCTTTTCCTGAGTTTTTCCCTCAGATCGTCTGTTTTGCTGAGATAACTCTGCTGACAGTTCTTCCTCTCTCCAACTTTTGCACCCCTTCTTCTGACCTGCTTTTGGCCCCGGTGCAGCACCGGGGGCGGGGGCACAGCCGCCGCTTTCCCCCTCAACGCAACACCAGAGTGGATGTGGGGGAAAAGGTTATTGAACCGAGGAGGAGGAGTGTGAGGAAGGCAGGAGAGAAGGGAAAGAAAAATAAAGCGTCTCCGCGGTCTGAGCAGCATCTGGTTTTTCGCTCCCGCCGCGCTGCTGATCACACTGAGCGCAGACGAGCGTGTCGGGTTTGCGCGAAGCTCCCACGCCAGGAGCCAGAGCAGCGTGGCGTGGAAGCCCCGCTGAATCCACGGGACAGAAAGGAACCCACGGTGCGCCGCCAAGCAGCGGAGAGACGCGCGGCTGTCATCTCTCAGGGAAATACTTCTGACGCGTTGTTCTCCGGTTGAGAAGGACCGGAGGCGACGGCAGAGGAGCCTCGTTACCGTCTGCTTCATTACCGATCAGGAAAAAAGAAGAATATTCCTGTTACGGATTTACTTTTGGAAGTTTTCGTGATGGATATGTGACAAACCAGAACGCCCACGTGTTCATAATTCCTGGCTTAAGTGCATCTCACGCACAAACAAACACACACAAATACACACGCGCGCGCGCACACACACACACACACACACACACACTAAAAAGCACTCGATCACGCATTTACAAAAGCATTATTGCCACCCACTTAGATCTACAAATGCTCCCACTGTAAGTATAAACCACTTTACACACACACACACACACACACACACACACACACACACTCTGAGCAGCCCATTAGTTAGTCTTTTTCCCAGCGGGCTCAGCAGCATGGAGGTGGTGTGGACAGGTGGGGGGCTGTAGGACGTCCCTGTCCCTGGTCTGTCCTCTCTGCCCAAATGGATGTTATTATCTGCAAAAATGTGTTGCCTGGAAACCAGTGAAAGCTTCCTGCTGCCATTCTCTGACAGAAACGCTCGCTGTGTCTCTGCTGAGGTGCACATCTGGAACCGGAGCTGAAACACCAGCATCTATTTGCATTTTTTTTCCCCTGTCATCTTCATCCTCTGCTCATATCCAACCGCCATCATTTTTTCCAACGGGTCTTTGGGCACCCCTCGTCGCCCTCCTCGTCCCGTCGTCTCCTCCGGCCTGGAGGGGAGGGGGTCGTTGGAGTGGAGCATGAGTGGGTGCCATTATCCCTCGCCGCCACCCGAGCGGGAGCGCAGGTACCAGCACAAGGTGTCCCTGGTGGTGCGGTACTTCATGATCCCCTGCAACATCTGCCTGATCCTTCTGGCCACGTCCACGCTGGGCTTCGCCGTGCTCCTCTTCCTCAACAACTGTACGTTGGTTTGACACAATACACAACTTCTCTGTCTTGTTGTATTCTGTCCCACAACACGCGTCCTAGTCTCCTAGTCTCGTTTGATGCACAAGTCATTCACGGGTCAAAAACAGTTCAGTCAGACATGTTTAATGTCTTGCTCATGCTGCTGTATGAGCAAGACATTAAACATGAGGAAAAGTTAAATGAATACTACTACGCTGTGTTTTTTGTACTTATGTCCTTGTTAAAATCAAATCTACCCCAAACTCTCAGCTGACCCCTCAGAGGAGCTTATCTACGCCTGGAGTGGAAACATCAGAACAGCTAAAGCCCAGCCCCCATCCTGGATTCTGCATCTGCAGGCTTCCCAAACAGCCTCACATCTCCTCTCCAAAGCCTCGGCATTTACTTTGAACTGTGCGATCGAGCTTGAAACGGTGATTAAATGCTTTTGAAGGAGACTAAAGTGGTTTTCAGCCTGGAAAGATACGCTCTGTCCCCTCCCCCGCCGCCGCACGCTGGCGTATCTATCACACTCAACGGTGGCATTTGCAGAAGTTTCTCAGCATATGTGGCAAGAGACACTTTGAGTTTGACGTCTTTTCCCAGCAGGGGTTGTCATCGCGAGTCGGAACTTGAAATAGATCCTCTGTCACCAAACGTGTCACCAGCAGCAAAGCTTCAGGTGTTCCCTGACGCTTATCTGCAGGCGTGAACGCAGTGCCTCCAACGCTGAACGTCACTTACCCTCACAGTTTAATACAGGTCTGTTTCTGCGTGCCTCACCTGGTTTGCAGAGTGTAAAAGGTGAAATTCCTGTAGCTCTAGAAATTTATGCAAGACTTGTGGCACCTTTCAGATTATAATAAACAAATTTAACAGTGATTTTCATGCCAGTTTTGGGTTAAAGTGGTATTTGAGCATTTTCAGACTTGGAATCTTTTGAATTATTGGCATCAGCATCTGTTAGAGGAGCTTTTGGCCGTTCAAACTTTGGTCTCATTTGTGGCAAAGCGCCCATAAAAGCTCTGTTCAAACATTTAAGAACCTTTATGGATACAAGTGCAATTCTTGTGAGATATCTGGCATCTAAAGGCCAGACAGGAAGTAACGTATAATACATGAGACGAGAGCTTGCTTAGAGCTCGTTTTTGTTAAATTGCGTCTCTCATGGCACCATTTATCTGTCTGCTTATTTTGTCTCTTCAGCATGGATGGACAGCGGCTCTTTAATTTCGGGGTCGGACCAATTTCCAGCCGTTTTATCATTCTGAGAAGATCTAAAATGAGCTGTGTGATCTTGGCACACAATTTAAAGCATCAGCTCCTCGTGTTGGTCTGCATGCTGTAATCTTCTTCATATCCTTCACTGGCAATGTGGCTGCATTTATTCACACTTTTGCCATAAAGGAATGAAATGTTGCAGAAATGTGACTAGGTCCTACCTGGTAAAATCGCCATTGCAACTTTTTACAGGAAAAGTGATGCGAGTTCTTTTCAAACATGAGGCACAGGTGTTAAATTACCAGTAGATTAACAAACTAGGGTGCATGTAAGGGGCTTCTCTCTCTCTCTCTCTCTCTCTCTCTCTCTCTCTCTCTCTCTCCATTATCAGGCTGCTGCTTTTTCAGTCACGTCTGAGACAAAGTCCTCCCAGCACCGAGGATTCCATCGCATTAGATCTTGATTAAAACAGAGCAGAAGGCCCTTCTTTGCATGTCCAAAACGCCGTCTCCCTCCTTTCTTCACCCTCCATTCTACCTTTCCGCCTCTCTTCCTCCATCCGCCCGTCTTTCCCCTCTCATTCTCGCCGGGTGAGGCTTCATTTGTAACTTTGTCATGATATCAAATCAATTTCAGTCAGACGGATTCTATTAGATTTAATACAAACTCTGTTAAAGTGGCCCGTCTTCACCTCTATGATGGCAGGCTGAAAAGAAATTGATGAAATGAAAGAGGGTTTATTATCCTGCTGAGAACGCTCACCATGCGGCCACGAGGACAGCTGGGTGGGATAGCGATCGGGCCGGTGGCAGTGACGTGTGTGTGTTTGTCTGTTAGCGGAGACAAGCAACCTCAGATTAGCAATTTCTGTTGTCACCATATGGGGTGAACTGTGTCCACACACACTTACACCCCCCCCTCCTCCCAGTATAACCCACTCACAGACACACTTGCTTTATCATTCTGCAGGACTTTACATCACCTGCATGAAAGGGAAGGTGACACACACACACATACATACACACACACAGATGCATTCACACACTCCCGCATGTGGCTAAATATCACAGTCAGACTCGTATTGATTTGCTGGAGATATAGGGTGAATGATGGTGGTGTTGTGACATTCACACAGGCAGAGGAAAGGAGAGAGAGAGAGAGAGATGTGAAAGGATGATATGTTTATGGAAAGACCTTATCTTGTCCTTTCATTATGGAAATGTGAAGAAATCATTTAGCTTTGCCGTCTTGGCTCACTTTGTGTGCCGGTTCTCTCATGTTCTTTCTGGTTTTGCCTTCTGTGAGCATATGCCTGTACCTGTGTGTGTGTGTGTGTGTGTGTGTGTGTGTGGTGGGACAGGAAGTGCAGCCGAACGTCTTCCTAGCCACCTCACGCCATTTTTTTTTTGCTCTCCTTGTTTTACGTATGTGTTTTAAAACCCCCCAGATGGAAATCCATTCCCATCATGACTGACTGGGAAACGGCATCAGCAGTTGCTTCATTATTCACCTCCACACAAGCCTCTCCTCGCCGCGACTCCCTCATTTCTCTCTCTCTCTCTCTCTCTCTCTCTCTCTCTCTCTCTCTCGCTTTCTTGCCCGAAGCCCCAGCTGTTGACAAGCAATTTTAAGTGAGCCTAAATTTAAAACTCAGCCGTGTCTCGGGATGCCTTTGGGTACCGAGCGAATTGCAGGAGTCCCGGGGAAGGTTCCGGTGCCGTGGCAACAGAGCCCGGGAAAAATGTGTTAGCGGGGTAATTGATGTGATGTATTTTATCTTCCTCATTATCCCCTCACTGTGCAGAGACACAGGAGAGACGGCTGGGTGGCTGCACATCTTTCTGAGGTGTGTGTCGCGTGTTTGTTGGTAACAGGCTGCTCTGACAACTCACCACGGCTCTGTTTAGAGAGTCAGACAGGAAGTTAGAGCTGCGAGCGTGCAGATGGTGGCTCAGGTTGTTTTGAGGCTCTGGTACACTTTGACCAGAGTCTCATGCTGGACATCAGGTTCCTAGAAAGTTGTTCCTGTAAGCCTCCCGTGATAAATTCATGGCATCAGAGTCTGTAAATGTCTGTGTCAGAGTTTGCATATCATGTTTGATGCATGTCAGATTGTGCAATGAGTCACATTATGAGATTTTGGTCCTAAATTTTCACGTACCGTATATACTCCAGCATAGGCCGAGTTTTCCCAAAGTTTACAACGCAAATGGGGGGTCGGCTTATACACGAGAAATTCAGATCAGATCCCAGAGAAGGAAATTTCCAGGTGTAGAAATACTACCATTACCACTACCCATGAAAATAGTTTAATCATACCTTAGAATGATGTATTTCCTGACTAAACATCTTATTCAGCACATTTAGCGGCGGCCAGTAAGCCGTGATCCGTCAGTTACAGTAATCAGCTGCTGAAATAAATATCATGTTTACCGGTACGTGGATTATTTTCAGAAAATCACAGGAATACTATGACAATACCCAGAAACACAGGGAATTTGCTAAACTAATAAACTGATGGAACAACATCAGGGGTCGGCTTATATGCGGGTTTCTTTAAAAATCTAAATTTGCAGGTCAAAATGGGGGTCGGCTTATAGTCGAGTATTTGCAGTAATTAGCTGTTGGTGGATCCTGTGATCCATTTCAGATTGATGACCTAAGATTTTGTCACGATTCTCTACAAATTAACTTGTGTGCTCCCAAAGTCTCTCTCTGCTTTATTCCAAAGACACCAAAACCATACGCTGGTGTTTGTTGGTAATTGTTTTTCACAATTTTTCATGCTTGGTAAAAAAAATTCTACAATATACAATGCTGCAAGACTTGCAGGAAATGTTGAAGAAGCTCATGATTGGTGTTTTTATTCATTAATCTACAGGTCGCTTCACGAAAATCAATAGTTCCATACAGTTTTTCATTTCATGTTAGCATGTTAGCATGGCATATGTCTGTCAGTATGTTTACACACACACACACACACACACACACACACACACACACACGTAGCATGTACTGCAATTAAAGTAAGACGTGTACATGGTTGAACTAATAAGATGTTCTGTTGTTCGCTGGCTGTTTTGTGAATTGTTGCTGAGAGGAAGGAGGCGAGGAACTTCTTCTACTGACAAATCGAGCATTTACATCTTGAATAAATGGACATATAATCGCTTAAATAGAAATGTCAGTTTATACTGATTTCAATGTGCTTATGGTATTTACTTGATGTTTAAAATAATCGGTTTATTGCTTTAATCGGATCAGAATTAAAGTTTCAATATGTATGCAAATATATGTGTCCCGTATTCTCATTATATAAGAGATGAGCTGAAAATATGTCTAACACTTGGAGTATTTAAAGTTTTATATCAGCAAAATCCCTTACTGCTCTGTTCAAAAATATAAAGTACAACAAATCTCACAATCTTCTTCATTTACACTTACGTGATTGGTCAGGATTCTCCGTAGTTTAAGCTGAAAGCCTCTGGTTTCGTGAGATCCGTGACACTCGTCTGTTTTACCTGAGGTGTAGTCATTCGACACTACACGTCGTGTTTCATGCTTCCCACAAACCGACGAGGCTTATGTCATTGTCTCCTGGCCAGAAAAGCAGCATGATGTCACTCGATATATAAAGGGGAAAACATCTGATTGGTTCTGCATATGTTGCAGCCAGGAGATGGAGGAAAAAAAAGTAGGAAATCACTGACTTCTCCAACTTTTCAACCCAAAAACCCCAAGAGAGAGAGTGTTTTAGTGCTCTTTTGGTCATATTTTTGCAAAAGTCCGTGTGGTGTGGTTTTGGGATGAAAAGGCCTTAGAACCAATGAATGACAAAACAATGGTGATAGCACTATCATGAAATGTAGTGTCGATTAGCTCCGCTGGGCTCCTGCAGGGCTCAGACGCCGCATTACAATGTGCTGGATAGAAAAGCCAAAGCCTGGAGAGGGAATGTCTGCCTCTTTTTTTGTAGCAACTCAATTACGTGGCCTTTACCCGTGGGAAGTCTCCGAATCTCCCCCAAACTAAAAACCCATTTCTCTCCTTTTCTTTTTATCTCTTTCAGACAAACCTCCTCACTTCACGCCGGCCCAGCCTCCTGATGGTAAGTCTTCTGTGGTTTCTCCTGATCGCCTCCGTCATTGCTGGTGGTTTTTTTTGTGTGTGTGTGTGTGTGTGTGTGTGTGTGTGNGAAGTGGGCAGCCGTCTGCGCGCTGTGCCAGTTTTGCTGCTTTGGTGTTGCTTGGGTTTTTATTTTGCGGAGCGGCGGGCGCGTGGCCAGGTCTGCTCTGAGCTTTGATGTGAGAAGGATCTTTTGATGACTTGATTTGATCGGCGCTGCATGGCTAGCTGGACCCGATGTTCGATACCTGTAACTATGGCAGCATTCACATCCCTGTGATACCATCTAATAGCGTAATCTCCGCCTCTCTGAGTACGCCACATTACTCAGAGCTGTTGGGATTTCAGGCCAGAGGCAGAGAGCTGCATCATCACCCAAACTTCGTTATCCACATGTTCCGGCCTCATCGTGCAGCATAAATCTCTGCGCTCGCTGTTGCATTGTTTCAGTTGTTTTCTGTCCCACTAACATGAAGTTTTAATTAAAAAAAGCGACAATTCATTGGCAAAACGGTGGATCCCGGCAAGCTTTAATTGGAGGCAAACAGCTGGTTTTCAAGCTGCTAGCATGAATATTTATCAGAGGCAGCATAGTGAGACGGTGTTTGATAAACTTTGGTGTTTTTTTTTTTTTAAACTTTGCTGACAGACATGCAGGGACGCTCTCCGACCAGTCCTGAAGGTGTTGCGTCATCTTGCCTGTGCGCTGGCGAGGTTCGGAGGAAGAAAACATGAGGAGAAAATTCTTCTAATGATCCCAGCTGGCTGCATGATGCTGGGGACAAAAGGCCACAGTGGGGGCACGCCGAATCTGTTTCTGATAATTGCTCCATCGCTCGCCCCGCGGGCCAGCTTGTTTACAAAAGCATTTGGTGAAATATGTCTTAAAAAATGTCTCAAACTAGAAATGATTTCTGATGAATGTGATTGGGTGACGGCATCGGGACTGTAGGCTTTTTACCGTCAATGCGAACCGTCTGCAGCATTTGTCTTCAACAAAAATAATTGCTTGATTGCAGCATTTCTTAACTCAAGCATCACCTCAACACCTGAGGAACGCACAAGGCAAACAATTTTTTCTCCCTTGTGCGCCTCATAATGAAACACAATGGCGACCCAATTGCAGCGTGCAGAAATTATTTTTGTCCTAATGACAGATGAAATTGCCTTGACGAATGATTATCTTTCACAAAGAGGCCTCTGTTTGTCTGTTTTTGAATCAGATATCGCCTTAGAATTTGGCTCTCTGCTGGGAAAATGAGAAACAGTGCTCAGGCAGCGAAGCAGTCCATTTCTGTCTTCCACCGAAGCTTCAGCTACAAAAGAAAGAACGCCCCGCTTATCGATTGAGCCACTCATTTCCCATGTATTAAAATTTTTTGCTGTCTGAAGGGCACAGTTTGTTTCTGCACTAGTCAACCGTTTAAAAGCTACTGCTAGCCCTTAATTACATTTCCAATAGTTCTGTAGGCTTTCCATCAGCAGCCTATGCTTTCTTTTAATATGCCAAGCAAAACAAAAAAGCAAAATCTCTAATCACCGGGGTAAGCCTGCCCTGCGGGACTCAGTTTCTCTGGGTCATTTAGCACTGGAGAGATTAGTGGGACAATTAGAGTTGGCCCAAATACCACAGTAGGCCGCTTTTTGGAGATGTGTGGTTTTCGACAGTGGAGGGGGATCGGGGAGGGGGCTATTAGGAAGATGTTTTAGACCAGCAGAGGGCTAATATAGCTCTGCCATTAGTCAAATCTGCTCCAAACAGCAAAGGGCTTGTTCTACTGGACTCGTCCTCATCGCCAAGGACGCTCATCTCCCCATTACTTAATTACAGAAAATCACAGACAAGGTGCATTTTTAAACAGGGTGACTTGTCTCTGAACCGCTGCTAAAGACATGTTCTTATCAGCGGGAGCAAAGTAAAGGAATTTATTCAGAGAGAGTATCGGGAGAGGAAAAAAAAATGCAGGTTCAGCTCAGCAGATGCAGAGCACTTAGATGATATTTATGGAGTGTTCCGCCCACTATTAGCAGACAAATCCTGCCCAATGAATGGCCTCTAATCACCAGTCAAAAATGTGAAGAAGTCACAAAGCAGCCTTTAATTAAACTCTTTCTTTGAAGACTCAAAGCAGTAGTTGCTTGGCTCAGACCACGCTCATTATTGCCTGTCGTCTCCTGATAATAAGACATTTCGCTGCGTCTTTGGCCGAAGCAAGAAAGCTCACAGAATTTGCGGTTTGAGGGATTAGTGAAGGACTTTGGAAACAGAATGGACGCTGAGCCGTGTTTGGTGTCTGCGGCTCTGCAGCCTCCAGCTGGCAGCATGTGTCAAAGAAAACACACAAAGTGTTTGTCCAGCGGTTAGAACATAGGAAGGAGACATCAGCAATATTAGATCTGTAGACTTGAGGGACGCTCAAATAAAACTTAGTCTTAAATGTCTGCTTAGCAAATTTTCAGAATGATATTTAAGTTGAAATATGTTGTTTTGTAAAGGCGTTTTGGCAATAGCACATGGTTTCATTGCAAATCAAACACTTTGGTTTCGTGCTTCCATTCTTAAAGGACCATACCGGTCATTTTGCACATTTGAGCCTAACATATTTAATTTTCATACATGTAACGTTACTGACAATCATTTCCCAAAGGATAAAACCGTATTTCAGCTTTCCTGATATTTTGCTAAATCTCTTAATCTTTCAAAATCAAATATTCAAGTGATACACCCACCTTAAAAATCCATGTTTCTCCTGCTAATAGTTACACAGCCTTATGAAGTCACGGTCCTTTAAATTTTTCCATAAACGCAGGTCTTCTTTTGGGACTATATTCCCCGGTGGAGGCATACATTCACTCCACGCTTTTTATTGAGCTTAAACACTAAAATTACATAACTTCTAAAAAAACCTGAATACACGTCTTGTTGGTGATGATGGATTACCTATCCCAAGAACGTTTACAGTATCAACAAGTTGATTTTAATAGCAGAATGAACTGAAACCAATGGAGGTCTGGAAGGTAGGAAAAACATTTTTAATTCACCGTTCCAGTAGTATGCTTTGGGAAATGATTGTCATAACATGACGTATGAAAATTGAATATATTAGGCTCAAACATGCAAAATCATTGGAATGGTCCTTTAAATGCATGGGTTTCTCTGTCTTTTCTTTGGCTAGTTTTGCACAATTTTACCTTTTCAACCTGAGCTCACCTCAGACAACAAGTTGCTAACTGTGGCTACTAGCAGCTAGTAGTCATGGACAGGATAGTGATGTTACTCACAAGCTGTTTCTGTCAGGATGAAGCTGGTTGTCAGTCCGTATTCAGACTGGAGTTCACCTATTCTGTATGTGGGATATTTATAGCATTACTAGAGCCCTCATTAATTCATATTGAGATTAAGAAGCATATAATTTGGATAATTTGGGTCTTTAGTAAATATGAAAATGAAGATAGATATCCACCTTTCTTGTTAAAAAAATCTGCCATTTATTGAATAGAATAGGATTTTTAAAGGTACATGTCAAAAATACTAAAGGAAGAAGTTCACTAAGGATGTCAGATTCTTAAGAATATGGGACTTCTTGCCCATATATGGGAACATTTAAGTTTCCACATGAAAAATAGACAGACAACTACCTGCGTGCACCATTTTTCAAAACATAAAACCATAATTTGCCAGAAAGAAAAGAAGAAGAAAATAAAGAGAAAAAATAGTTAAAATGTCTGGGTAGGAGTTAAAGATATACTGAATGTTTTGTCAACAGCAGCAGTATTGGTTGAGCATGTAGGCTGTAGAGTTTTGATTATTTTTAGATATGTAAATTAAAGTGATACTCAACACAAAATGAGTGTTGGGAACACCCTGAACATATGGGCCAACAGCAGAGAACTTATCAGACCGCTGCAGGAGTAGTTTGGAAAGTTCTTACACGCTTTTTTTTTTTCCCTCCAAAATGAAGTCTTTCACGTTAAAACTGCTCACCTTTGAAATCCAGCTGACTGGTACCAGCTGTTCTCCATCAGCTGAAGAAAGACTAAGAATAGCTTTGCTTCTTGAATTGTGTCGAAGGCCTCCACGCCAAGAGTTTACACCTGAGAGTAAAGTCCTGTCTATAACGAACGGGAGACTTTCCCCTCGAGCTATCCCTCATTTCATGCTGTTACAGCCTCCACCGACCAAACACCGGCAAAACAAGATCCAAAGTAGGCCAGAGACCCAAAAGAGGGAAATGTAATGGAGAACCTGAACCACAGACAGTCGGGGAGGGGGGGTCTCTTGTGACCGTAACGTCTCCAACACAGGCCGCCTGACAGGAGCCAATTTCTCATGAATCCTTCAATTTTGCGTTTGGCGCTGAGAACGTTCCCAGAGGATCCACCTCCCTGACTGACCAAATAAATAGTGATTTGATCAACAATACAGGCTGAAAACTGAGAAAACGCTCGTGTGTGACTTCTCCTTCTGCCTAAAGAATTGACAAAACTTTTTGTCAGCTCAGGGGGAATACATTCGCCCTCGATCTCCGGCCGTAACCCTCCCAGATTGGAGGGANTTGTCAGCTCAGGGGGAATACATTCGCCCTCGATCTCCGGCCGTAACCCTCCCAGATTGGAGGGAGCAGATGGACAAAGACTCACCGGGCTCCTGTAATTTATTCTGCCAGAGCCTTCCTTGTTCTTGACAGTAAGCCTGACTCGCAGAGAAGCAGAATTAATTATGACTTGTCAGCATATCTTAATTAAATCTTTTCACATCATAGATTTCAGAGAACAGAGGCAAAATATCTACCTCATCTTTTGTCAGGAAGCAGGGCTACCGGCTGAGAATGTCTCACATATCAAAGTTCGACTGTAAACTTGCCTCTCCAGGATTAGGATTTCACAGAAGACCTGTCATGTCCAGCTTCTAACAGGAAGCAGCTTGTTAGCCTGTTTGTGTGAAGGCTAGTGAGGGGAGGAGAGGGAGAACAGCCTTGACTTTATCAGGGGAAGTTTGTTGCCCTTGTAAAGTACACAGAGATTTCAACTTACAGAGCTGAACTCTGTATCCTCGCCTTCAGGGGAGGAGGCTTCAGTTTGTGATGCTCCTGGTAGAGGTCTTCATGAGTCCAAAATGTTGGAGCTGACCCACAACAGACCGGTAGAAAAAATACCCCAATGTATAAAATAATAAAATACCCCATGTGCTCTGGACCCCAAACCCGCTGGTGGGTTTGAAAGGCATGTTTTCTTTAAAAAATCGCCAAAATTACACCATTTGTCACAGCCAGAAACTGTAAAAATCAAAATGATTGTCAGATTTTCACATTTCCGATGGTCCTTGAACCTAATCATGTGTGCCGAACACTTCTGTCAGGAAAAATAACCAAATCTAAGCTTAAAATAGTGACATTTCCTCAAAATCACTTTATCCTACATGTCTCATGTAAATATTTGCCAAAAATAAATCATTTGCACAATCCAGATTCTGTAAAAAAACAATAAATTCTGCGCTCCTGAACGCAACTGGGAAGCCTCAAACGACTCGGCTGCAACCAACGGTCATGTGACAAAAATTCAGCAAATCTTCGACTGAACTGCTTTTTTTCCAGTATTGGTAACACTTGTGGGCACTTGGAAAAATGTTGTATATATAGATTACATCTTTTTTCAGTTTTTTAAAATAAATTATCAAAGAAATTGAACTTATGCTTTTTTCTTTTTTTTATGATTTATGACATTATAACTGTGTTTTACTGCACAAAAGACATTTTTGAGTTCTTCCTACATATAGCCATGATGGTGCTGCTTCCATAGAGCTGCAGGATTTGCAGCTACAGTGAAAAATGAGCCACAGTGATAAAAATGTGACAGCAGCAAAAACCGCCCAGGAAGTGCTTGGGGTCCAGAGGGTTTTAAAAGAAACACAAGGACAGCTGGATCCGACCTGAAATAGACCAGAGGATATTAGACCTGATCCAAAATGTGTCCCAACAGACCCAAACAGAGCGAGAAGAATGCTGGCAGCAACATGACACGCTGCCAGTTAAAGGACAATACAATAATAAGTTGGTTAGAAATAGCGTGCAGCAGTATTTGTTTTATGTCACAGTAATTTGTGGACACAGCCAGCGACGTGTGTTTGCTTTGATTCGTCCTCAGGTCCTTGGACTTTGGATGGACCAACAGGTGTTTGCATGGATGGACAGCATGCTGAGCTATAACCAGCTTCCTGATACCTATGTCTGATTTATTGGCATTGAGTTTGTTTTATAGGGACCATACAGAGGCTTAATCCCTCTAATCTGATGGTTTCCTGCAGCAAGGCGGTCATGTTTTACCTGCAGCTCTTTTTGTGCTAGTTAGCGTTTGTTCCTTTGATTATCAGGATTATTCAAAAAACTAAAAAAAATAGAGGAAACAGGTGGACTGGGGCAAGGCTCCATTAAAATTTGGTGAGGATTTTGGATCTAGGAGTGGATGCAATCATTTCTTAAAGGACCATACCATCCATTTTACATGTTTGAGCCTAATATGTTCAATTTTCATACATGTTACATTACTGACAATCATTTCCCAAAGCATACTACTGGAACGGGTGAATTAAAAATGTTTTTCCTACCTTCCAGACCTCCATTGGTTTCAGTTCATTCTGCTATTAAAATCAACTTGTTGATACTGTAAACGTTCTTGGGATAGGTAATCCATCATCACCAACAAGACGTGTATTCAGGTTTTTTTAGAAGTTATGTAATTTTAGTGTTTAAGCTCAATAAAAAGCGTGGAGTGAATGTATGCCTCCACCGGGGAATATAGTCCCAAAAGAAGACCTGCGTTTATGGAAAAATTTAAAGGACCGTGACTTCATAAGGCTGTGTAACTATTAGCAGGAGAAACATGGATTTTTAAGGTGGGTGTATCACTTGAATATTTGATTTTGAAAGATTAAGAGATTTAGCAAAATATCAGGAAAGCTGAAATACGGTTTTATCCTTTGGGAAATGATTGTCAGTAACATAACATGTATGAAGATTGAATATATTAGGCTCAAACATGCAAAAAGGGTGGTATGGTCCTTTAAATTTTGGTGAGGATTTTGGCTCTAGAAGTGGCTGCAGTCATTTTTTAAATGATTTCTTAAAAGTATGAAATAGGGAATTTTTGTCAGTTTCATCACAAGTCAGTCATCATCAATCTCAGTGAAAAAAAAAAAAAAATCAGGCGTGTTTATCCCATGATAGACTCATGTTTGTTCTTGATCCAGACAAGGATTCAAAATTATTCAAAATTTTTTCTGTGGTTGTTCGTCCTTGATGGAGGTATGCAATCTAATTAGCACCTTTCAAGTTTGAACTGAAACTTTCTGAAGAAAACTAAAATGTGAAAAAATAATGTAAAGCCAGCCAGTCTCACAGAAATCACAACTTTTTCCAACATGTGCTTTTACAGCAAAAGACTGTGGCTCATATTTTATTTATGAAACTGATGAAAGGCATCGCTGATGGAAACTCTGGGCTGATAACTTTTTTCTTGCCTCGTTAGTCACACATAAATTCATCCAGTTTATACGAATACATTGCCTCTTCATCGCTGCAGAGTGAGAGAAATCAACCGTTTGAAAAAAAAAAGAAAATTAAAAACAAGTGCTAAATCTCTGAAATGAAGTAGCAAGAATAACAATAATACGATAAACAACGAATCCTTTGGTGCTAACTAACCCCTTGTACCTGAGCGGTCTGGTAGTACCGGATTTTAATGATGTTTTCATCAAATACTATTCAAAGATGGCATATCGGTCAACCAGATAACGCGATAGCTGACTGTGAGTTTTACGGTCACGTGAGGTTCCAAACGAACGGTCACATGCTGCATGACGAATAACGGTAGCTGACAGTCGGAGTGGATTGGACGTTTGAAGATGGCAGAACCTGACTTTTGTGTTCTCAGGAAATATTTTGACTGTTCTTAGTTAATACTTGTAAATAGTTTTGTGGGNGGTACATGGATTATTTTCAGAAAATCACAGGAATACTATGACAATTCTCAGAAAAAAACAGGTAATCTGCTAAACTAATAAACTGATGGAACAACATCAGGAGGTCAGCTTATATGCGGATTTCTTTAAAAATCTAAATTTGCAGGTCAAGATCAAGGTCGGCTTATAGTCGAGTATTTACGGTAAATTCCAAAATGAGCTGAAGGTAGAAGGGGTTAATATTCTGTTGTTGCTTTCTGGAAGCTTTTATTTCTCAGCGTGTTGGGGCAGAGGGATGTTTAAAGCCCATCCATGCCATTCCCAGCACTTTGTCATAAATTGGGGTAATTAGCATGCAGATTGGCTAATGTTGCTGTAAATTAGCGCTCTATGTTCTTAGCATGACACAGCGACAGGGGCTATTCAGCGCGAGCGAAAGGCTACGGCGCTCATTCCTTCTCATTAACACATCGTTTTAAATGGTGACTGAGTCATTGTTCCACTTAAAGCCGTGACGAGCAGACGCTAATTTAATTGTCGGGTGACGATGTCAGAAAATAACCGCATTAAGAAACGTAACCAGAGCGACGAATTTCACTGTCAAGTTGTTAATTAGAGGAAAATAAGTGGCTCGCCGTGTGAACGTGTTGCTGAACAGCGTTGGGTTGTGATATCCTGCTATTAGCCGCNACCAGAGCGACGAATTTCACTGTCAAGTTGTTAATTAGAGGAAAATAAGTGGCTCGCCGGGTGAACGTGTTGCTGAACAGCGTTGGGTTGTGATATCCTGCTATTAGCCGCGTCCGCCATCGCAGTCTGAGTTTCCCTTATTAAGAAGTGGAAGTTAATGAAGTGTGTTCTCTGAGAGTTTTTACATGCTAACATCCACGGCACACGCTAACATCCACGGCACACGCTTCACTTTCTGCAGAAGCAACAACTGTTCTGAGTCTGGCAGTGAGAGTTCAGCGCTCTCCTGCTCACTTTCTTCCTGTTGTGCACATATACACACACAGATGCAACACACACACACACACACACACACACACACACACACACTTNCACACACAGATGCAACACACACACACACACACACACACACACACACTTCCTCTCTCCCTCTTGAACGTTTCACCTCTTGCTTCTTGTTTTTCTTCACTGAGCCAGAAACATTGTTTACAGATTGCAGTTGAACCTAAGGATGTACACACACACACACACACACACACACATACAGCCCCTCCTCACACACATACACACACACTTTCAAAAACACACAGACACACATTTCAGAACCCCTAATGTACTATTTTACGGTGTGTATCAAGTTTTATTTTGTGTGTACTTTGAGAATGTCAGTGTGTGGTTTATATCCCTGTGTGTGTGTGTGTGTGTGTGTGTGTGTNACACACACACACACACACACTCATTGAAGGGTTGCATATTTCTGAGTTAAACAAGCACTTAGTTGTATTTGTGTAATTTAAAGTGGAGATGTGAGTGACCAATCAGTTTGTTGCGGGTTGTCATAGCAACCAGATGTGGAACAGTTCACAGCAGAGTTCAGCACTTTCATTCCAGTAAACAGCTAAATCGTAATTCACCGCTCATATGGACGCTCCATCTGCAGCGAGTGGGAATTCTCACCCACCCTGTCAATGCACACACGCATGCACACACACACACACACACACACACACACACTCACACACACACTCAGAGGGTAGCTCTTGCTTACATCAACCCCTTTCATTTGACGTCTGTACTTGGAAGCCTCCATAATCACCTAAGCTACCAAATGCCTGTGTGTGTGTGTGTGTTGTACATATGTGTGTGTGTGTGTGTTTGTGTGTGTCATATGTGTTCCACTCCACTGGACACAATTACAACACATTGACACATGGCCAAGCAGCATGTCAGTGACACCATTTACTCCCTGCTAAGTTTTTTTTTTCACAAGACAGAGCACACACACACACACACACACGTGCATACACACACATGCGGACACACACACACACATACACATATGCATGCACCATGCGGGGGGGTTCATCAAGTCGTGCTTTAGTGTATGTGGGTGTGTATGTGCATTTGTGTTGTGTGTGTGTGTGTGTGTGTAGCACTGATCGCTGCCCTCCAGTGGGGGATTTAATAAGATTTATGATACCAGAGGAGGAGGAAAGAGATTAAGACAGAGGAGGAAAAGACTGGATCTGCTGTATTTTCGTGTTTCTGCTCGACTTTTTCTGTCTTTGTGAAACAGTGAAACACTGATAGCAGTAGTGATAATAGTGATAATAGTGAATATTCGGGGCGGTACTGGAGGACATGGGTGTTGAGTTGCACGGTGGGCTCTGTGTGGAGTTTAAACTGCAATAAAAAGCGTTTTTCTCTGGATTCTATCTGCTTCCTACCTGCTCCCTTAAAAAAAAACAAAAAAACTTTCATACATGACCTGCAGGTACCGATCCAACTCCAGATTCAAAATAACTTTATTAATAGGAGCGGAAAGACGAGATGAGCTGACGTTTTCAGCTCGTAGGCGGATTTTATCTCGTGATAAACACGACGTACAGAAATGAGGATGAGCTGCATCCTGATCTGAATGCGTCCTGCATGCATTTACACCTGCATCCTTTTCCAGGTAATAAATCTGATACAAAGTGCATTTTATGCCAGGTGTAAATGCCAAAAAGTGAGTTAAACTGTTTTTTGTTCTATACCGTGTGCTATAATGTTAGCATGTACTGTCACTAACAGCATAGCTACAGTAGGATGCTGTTGTTGGGTTTAGCGTAATCCCCCTTTAAAGGACCATGCCAGCCATTTTGCATGTTTGAGCCTAATATATTCAATTTTCATACATGTAATGTTACTGACAGTCATTTCCAAAGC
>VXCM01004265.1:42500-46020 GCA_014773175.1 Lucifuga dentata
TAAAAACAGATTTTGGAAGATTAAGAGGTAAAATTTCAGAAACATTCAGCTCACAGTTAGCTTTGCTGCACTCTGTTAGCTTTATGAAATAATTTGATCTCATAACTTTGAGCAAAATTTTAACATAGACTATTAAAAAAAATTCCTTTTGGAAGTAAAAAAAAAACAACTTTAATTCCTGCTCAAATCAAATTTACAAAAAGTGAAGTTTCAAAATAAACCAGAAGATGTAGAAGATTGCTACATGCTAAGCTACGCACCCCAGCTCATATTAAATGCTAATTGCTAGCGACATGACTTAGATGTTACACCATTCTTCATTATGTAAGATGGCAAATGTTTGTCTGTTTTGTCCAACACTTTTCTTTACATCCCTTTGAGAAGCTCATACAAGTTTTAGCTTTAACACACATGAACAGATTTCTTGATGCGTGAATATATCAGCAATTATGTGAGCTGAGGTACTTCTTGCTGTCACGATTGTTAAATATCACAGATGGAGATAACATGTTTTATGTATGCAGCGCCTAGTTGTTCTCCAGCAGGAAATTCACTTTTGACAGGTTCAGGTGCCTTTACAGTTGCATAATTTTGCATCCTAATGAAGCTAAGAGACACATTAGAGCTCTTGTTCGCGCTCTTCTGTGTTTCAGCTTTGTGCAAATCGCTGCACTTTTAACCATTTGCTGAGTATTTTATCCAAAACGTTATTTACAGCGCGATGAGTGGAAACGCTTCAGGCCCAGGTGAGAATTAAACCCCAAACCTTGGCTGCATTAGCACTGTGCTAACAGCTTGATCAGACAGACATGCATCTGCATTCACGGTTTGAGCTGCTGCATGCAAATATTTACAACAGTGTGCAGGAAAAAGCTGCATAGTGAATTCCACACAGAAAGTTAAACCGCTGGGAAAGATAAGGCTTTAATTGGAGCCCTCAGTGATGTAATTACACCTGAACTCTTTAGAATACAAAACGAGTTCTCTCGGTACACCATTTACACTACTGGGTATCATATGCTATTAAATGTCTTATACTATTAGTAGTAATTAGGTGAAGGACATCAAACCTCATCCGATACACGACGTAAATTCACTTAATCATTCTGTTGCTTCTTTTTCTTCAGCTCTGTTTGCTCTTTCTCTTGCAGCACTCCTGCAGATCTCACAGGAGAATATCAGGGTGCGTATTGTTGATTATCAGCTGTAAAGGCGAGCCGACGCTGTATGATTTAACTCACACTGCACGTCTGAATCGCCTCTTCTGAATGACCAAAGAGTCTGGCCTTTTCTATCCTCACACAGTGTGAAAATATCCATTAAACTTTATTCCATTCAGACCAGCATGCTGCAGCCAGAAACCATTAGCATGCAGACAGACATTCAGTAAGCTTCGCTGTGAATTTTGCGACTTCTACAAATCAGCTTGTGACATTTTTCAAATTTGAGAGCTGACGAAAATTTGTGAAATCTCAAAAATTCTGTCAGATTACCCAATTTCTCAAATAGAGATTATTTGGTCAATTAATCAGGTTTTGCAGCCAATCAGGCTTTGAGAATTAGTTGGTGTCTGTCAGATCGTACAGCGGGCAACGAAAACATTAAGGCTACATTTAAACTACAGATCTTGATGACTAATTCTGAGTTTTTTATTTATTTTTTGCCCATATTCGATTTTGTTATTATTATCATTTTTGGGGGATAGTGTATTTACATCTAGGCAGTCCCCGACTTACAAACACCCCGTACTTATGAACCGACCGCCATAAAGCCTATTAAATTAAAAATTCCAGTTCCAGTGATTCGTAATAATGAATGGCGCACTACTTTATGACGCACATCAAAACACTGCGCATCGTCAGTGGTGTTATTATGTTTAAGATGTTTTAATATATCTGGAAGTGTTTCTTTACTGTTTCTTGTGCACAGAAAGGTAAAATATATACTATACTGACGCTAGATACGCCCTTTACGTAACTGTTCCGACTTACGTACAAATCCGATTTAAAGACAGCCTTAAGAATGAAACTCGTTCGTAACCCTGCCTGTACTTTTTTAAGTGGCCTATATCTGACAGTCTTTGACCTGATCATCAGTTTGTCCTCCATTTCTATTGACAAAGCGTGGCCATCATATTGATTGCTTACATCATTCATATGAGATAAAGAAGAAGAATGATGCATTTCATTACGTATGAGAATGACAAGGAAACTCTGATCTGTGTATTCAGATCACAGTCGCATGATATCCGATATGTATCAGATTTATTTCTACATGCATGCGGCAAAACATCTAAAAACATCTGATTCCATGTGATTTTTTTTTTCCCCCATTTACAGTACTTCACATGCATATCTGATGCACGCCACACGTGAGAAAGATCTGAATCAGTTTGTGTGTACGTGTTCGCGTAAGTTTGGCTCTTCGTTTCGTTTTTTGGCTGCTTTGTCTCTCCTGACAGCAGCAGTAAAGGAGCTGAGGACGGAGCTGCTCTCATAGCGTTTTCTGAATCGTCCACAGTGGGACGAGGACTCAAGGATACTCAAGGATTATGCAGGATTGCACCTGCATTGCATAAGCTCACGGACATGCTCATTGGCTCTGTGTGTGTGTGTGTGTGTGTGTGTGTGTGTTTGGGTGCAGGTGGGGCCATATGTTGCTGCCTGGGGGCCCAACAGGGGGTCAGTGTTGAGCAGGAAGTGTTGTGTTATTATTACCTCAGGTGTAACATTGTGCGTGTCTCTCTCTCACCTCCGTGGAGTTATGGACCCATGTGTGTGTGTGTGTGTGCGTGCATGAAGACAGTCTTTGTGTACAGTGTCTCCAGTCCTCCATCAACCAGTTATGGAAAAAGAAGTGCAGCGTGACGGGAAAGGCAATGTCAATGGGACCATTTTTAGACGGAGTGCTGGAAAACGTATCAATTATTGAAATTGAGCTGGAGGAGTTCTAAGTGAAGAGAGAACTGCTGTGAAGATTAATAATGAAGGACCGAAGTGTCACAGGGAGAGAGCGAAGAGAGAAAAAATAAGAGATAAACAGAGCATGTGATAGATGAACAGGTGTGTGTGTGTGTCCGTGCACATTGGTACTGTCTGTTCTTGTACCTGTGGTGATGATAACTCAGATCAACACGGTTTGTCACGTGTCTCAGCAGCGACGCTGGACGAGCTCAGAATATTAGTGAACGCCTCCGAGGACGAACGTTTTCACACCTTCCATTAAAACGTGGCCTCTTCTGGAGATGGTATCCAGATAATCTGATGACGAGATTTCCTGTTACACCGTGCATTAAAAGGCTTCTCCTTATCTGCATTCTGATTTTGGATTTTGGAATGTGGATACCGGATCTTTGCAAGATAGATCTTTTTTTTTTTGACATTTTTGCCAGTTTCTACGGAGCCCCTTAGGGGTCATGTGTGGAAAAAAAAAAATGAAGTGGGTAAAAAAAAACAAAACCACATGACGTCCATGGAAGAAAAAAAATGAGTTGGAGGGTAAAAAAAAAAAAAAAAAAAAA
>VXCM01004265.1:46026-60034 GCA_014773175.1 Lucifuga dentata
TTTTTTTTTTTTTCTCTTCTGAAACGTACTAAAAATAGGTCAAAGCAGCAACGGAGCTGTATAATTACTGTTTGAGACATGATTTCCGATTAGCTAAATGCTAATGCTAACTAGCAGCTAACGTGTCTGTGACTGTACCCACTACAAGTTCCAATGAAAAAAGTCAGTGAATAAAGTCACTAACTCACTGCTACTTTTGACAATGTTCTAGTGTTTAGCAGTTCCAACAGTGTATTTCTGTGCATTTATAACGGTTAATTCTTCTACGAGAGTTAACTTAAACAGCAGAAAAACAGCTCCGTTGCTGCGCTGTAGCTTTGACCTATTTTTAGTATGTTTCAGAAGAGAAAAAAAACNAAAACAGCTCCGTTGCTGCGCTGTAGCTTTGACCTATTTTTAGTATGTTTCAGAAGAGAAAAAAAACACAGAAAAAGAGGAAAAAAAAAACCCGAGGGAAAAAAACAGAAAAAAATAAATTTTTTTAAACCTCCAACTGATTTTTTGTTTTGTTTTTACTTCCAACTCTTTTTTTCTTTGTTTTTTATTTTTTACCCACTTTATTTTTTTTTTTCACACATGACCCCTAAGAGGCTCCGTAAGTTTCTCAAAAACTAAGATACTAAAAATTCAGGCACATGTATCCTATGATAAACTATGAACAGGTGAAACTGAGCCCTGATCCAGATATTGATCCAGATCTGCCAGATCAAAGTAAACATTAATATTTATGGCATCATTTTACATAAATAAGAAACGTGCAGCTCAGCTATAAAATTATTTTAATATTCGTATTTTCAACAGTTATGGACAAAGCTTCAGAAAAAGATGATTTGGATCTCTTTATTCTCTATTTCACCATATTTTGAGAATGAAGGTTTCTTCAAAAAGCTTTTAATGGATTTATACGGCAGATTATTTTTTAGTTGATGCAGAGGTAAATGCCACAAATTACTACAAATTGTGTTGAAGTACATCATGAAATCGTCATAATTTTGGAATGTCATCATTTCATTATCATTCATTCATCGTGATCATCGTCGTCGTTTTATATTGATTATGTTTGGCTTATAGCCGACTACAGGAAGCATAAAACGGAAAAAGAAATGGATAAGAAAACGTGGATTGATTTGTGAAAACAGACCAAAACAGCCCAATTTTTTTACTTTTCACCTCAAAGATTCTATTAGAATTAATTATTTTATGGCATTTCCTGTATAATCCATCACTGTCAGGGTTTAGCTCTGCCCTGCTTCTGATTGGTCGAATCCTCAGAAATGTATTTACACATTGATTTGATTAGAGATGATATAGAAACAGAATATTCACAGAATAAATAATGCCACATATCATAGCATTTTTAGCTAATTTGCAACCTTTGTCCCTTGATGGACTTTTACAAAAATACATAACCTACAGGAAATTACAATATTAAAATGCATGTGAGGCAGTATAATATAATATAATAAATATAAAGGCGTGAATGGTTGAAGATGTTTACCTGAATGACTCAACAGTTACTAAACTCTATCAGCTCAGGGCAGGTGGATATTAAAAACATCAGCACGGCAGCGAGAGGTGTGTGTGTGTGTGTGTGTGTGTGTGCATGTTCATTGACGTAAGCTGACTGATTGAAATATAATAGGCAGACCAGCTGTGAGATTAAGTTTTTATTGAAGCCATCAGGTTTGTACGAACTGTATGAATTCTGTTCTAGTAAAGCATAAATTCTCACCATCTACACCACTCAAAGCTCTTTATATGGATACCTCCCCCTTCACACACAGACACATAAAGCTGAGGTCAAAGGTCAGACACCCCCCATGTCACTTTCCATTATTTTTCAGCCCCCTGCTTCTTTTCCAGAAAGCCCAATTTCCAGGATTTAAATGGTCTAACATGGAGCTGAATACTTATGGCTAAGGTTGAGTCATGAATATGAAGGAGTCCCTGCTACCAAATACACACACACTCACACACACACACACACATACACACACGCACGTCTGACCAGTCTTCGCCCCCACCCAAACCAGCTGGAGATCATCTGCTGGGTGGTGATAGACATTGAACAACTCGACCCCGCCCACTCTCATGTAACATTCATGATGACCTTTCCATTGCCCATTTCTCATTCCCCAACACACACACACACACACACACACACACACACACACACCCATTATGGACCAGTCCAACCTGTGGCCCCCTGGATCGTTCCGGCAGGTGCATTCACTGTCTCTGCTGTTAGTTTTATAGAACAACCAGAATGTGTGTGTGTGTGTGTGTGTGTGTGTGTGTGTGAAGCATTGAGGCTTGATCTTAAACCAGAGCAAAGAGTGAAACATTCATTCATCATTCATCTTTCAACAGCAGAGCATAATAATTTATGATGGAAGAGATGAAGAAACAGGAGAGGAAGAAGACGGATGGATGGATGGATGGATGAGGGATGGATGGATGATGGATGGATGGATGGATGAATGGATGGATGGATGATGGATGGATGGATGGACTGATGAGGGTGTTTATTTGGGAATCATGAATGAATGAGGCTTTTTCCAGACTTGACACAAATCCTCGCGTCGCTGCAGCTTTGTTTTTACACACAAACATTCTGAACTGTTTCACAACACACATCCATGGCAACAAATACAACACTCAATTTCTGTAAATACGGAGAACTCTGTAATAATATTCATGCTGTCACTTTAGTCATGCTACATGCAAAAAGCACTGAAAACAAGTCATGCTGAGGTGTTCGACGTGTCGTTACGAAGCCGCACAGTTTCCATCAACAGGCTGTGGAACACCGACGCTTTTACCAGATGTTTTGAGCTGTGCAGCATGCAGAATTTAAATCTTTGCAGTAATATTAAGAGAGTTTCCTCCCTTGTGTGCGTTTTGAATTTGCACATGAAAAACCTGGAAGGGAATTTGAATAAATCAACCGTTGCTCTGGAGAGTGAAGCTAAAATATGATCCATGACAAAAAAAAAAAGAAAAGAAAAAGGGTCCTGCTTCCCTTGCTGCGTGAAACAAAGAGAAGTTCCTAAGTTCCCAAAAAGCTTCCTGAGTTCCCAAAAGTCACAAAGTAGCACTTCCTGTTCTTCAAAGCCTTGTGTTGATGTACCTTTGAGCAAAGCAGATGATGCTGCGGTGGAGCAATACAACGCTCACGACATTTATCAGACCTGATTCTCTGATTTTTGTTTGTGCTCGATTAAGTTAGAGATGCGAGTAAGATGCAGGGACGGATGTAACAGGACTCCATGATTCGCCAAATATACATGACTTGTTATCCAATCAGAGTGTGAGGAGAGCCCACCTGATGAGGAAATGCATGGAGGTGTGTTATTCTGACTGTAACCTTTACATGCCCGAGCAAATCAATTTATAATCTTATAATCGAGGCCTGTTATTCAGAGTACCATAGCCTGATTTTGATCTGATTACGGCGTTTTAACGTGTAAACGGACTGAGGTCAGCTGAGAATGTGGGGAAACGTGAAGCGGCGGAGCTCAATCAGCTAAGATAAGTTTAAAATGACGTTATTTTAGCGTATTTTTAACAAAGCAGCCAAATCACACGATTCCGTCAGTATCAAACATGGAGATGATGAGATCTCTGCGGCGTCACATCCAGCATCAGGGTTTTTTTTTTTTTTTTTTTNTTTTTTTTTTTTTTTTTTAAAGACAATTGTTTTTACAAATAGAGTCAATAACTTCATCCATATTCTGCTTTAGAAATAAAGCGGTTGTACAGCTACATAAAACGTGCATCATAAAACTGCTGCGGTGTAATGTATTCATAAGTCATTATGGGTCTTTGTGGGTACTTTCACGGCTCCGTGTTTTTTGTCACCCTCTTTAGAGGAAGCAGATGATTTGTGTTAGCAGATTTAGAAACACTTGGAATGTTTGACTACACCATCTAAGCTCAGACTTTCCAGTTCCAGAAAAACTTTTCAGATCTGCGACGTCCTCCCAGGTCTCACTTAAATAACTCCAGATGCTCGCCACCAACGCTCGTTCATTCAGAGACACGTCCTGACACGTGCTTATGGCGCTTTCCCGTGAAAAGCAATGAGCGGTGCGGCGATCTGGGTGTTCCGTTATTAGGAACTGAGCGGTGACTCCTAACCTCATGACGATGCAACCACGAACGACGCAGTCAGATTCTATTATCTGTCGCTGCGCTTACAATTACACAACATTCAACTTTGACCTGTCTGCCGTGACATGCAGCCAATGAGAGAACAGCTGTATGTGATGTAAGCAGAAGAACACGACAGTTGAGGAGGAACTCATAACGTGCGTAGAGCAATTTTCTGAGCTGTACAGCACAGCTCAGAAAATTGTACCATATTATGACTAAAAGATAAGATAATTAAAGTGTTGCAGCAGCAACTACAGCTGGACAAAAATACAAAGTGCTGGAAAAAAAGGGATTCATGTCAGCAGACAAACTTCCTGGTTTGTAATGTTACCGAGCTTCATGATGGTGCTATGTTGCATGTTGCTTCATTGCATGGTGCTACATTGCATGTTGCTACACTGCTTGCATATTGCTTGTTGATATGTTGCATGTTGCTACATTTCATGTGCTACATTTCATGTTGCTACGCTGCATGTTGCTACGTCACATGTTGCTAAGTTGCATGTGGCTACATTGTATGTTGCTACATTGCATGTGCTACATTGCTTGTTGCTGCATTGCTTGTTGCTACATTGTATGTTGCTACGTTGCATGTTGCTGCATTGTATGTTGCTACATTGCATGTGCTACATTGCTTGTTGCTATGTTGCATGTTGTTACATTGCATGTTGCTACATTGCACGTTGCTACGTTGCATGCGCTGATCCTGGTGCAGAGCATTAAGATGTAAAGCAACCTGAGAATCATCCCAGACGCCCCAGCATCATCAACCACGTTTGTTGATGAAGTCCTTTGAACGGTAATTAGCGGCAGCCAATGAGATCAAGAGACGAGTTGGAAGTGACAAAACGCTGACTCCACCTCTTTATATATATTTTTTCTTCAAACAAGCGTACACGTGTCTCTAACGGCACACGTCTGCTCCGTGTTTGTGTCCTTGCTGGCAGAATGGCTGAGGCTTCTTGCGTGTTGAACTGTGCTGATTTCAGACGTGGTTGTGGCGTTTGAGTAGTTCAGCAGTTTGAGGGGTTTCTGAAGTCGTGTAGTCTGAGCTCGGCTTCAGACTCCTCTCTGCGTGAGATGACAGGAATGTTATTCCAATCAAAACTGGAATTAAATGCTCTACGTTGAGTGTTTTTTGTAAAACAATTTCCAGTTTCATTATTTTCTAAGTTAATTGTTCATTAAGTTTCTGTCTGCACTGTATTGGATGCTCATAACAGAGGTGACAAACACACACACACACACGCACACACACACACACACTCCAGCTGACTTCTTTGTATCTCCTGCTGTCACGTATGAAAATGAAAACGCTGCATGCATAATGGGCAGCAAGGCCCCTGGGTCTCTGGCTGTTTCTGCGTTATTTTCCTCGCCGTGCAGTTGTTACTGTTCATATCTTAACTACAGAGAAATCCATAAATCCATGGAGGAAAAAAATACATACCTTGCACCACTTACCATATGAACAGCCCTCCATTTAGCCTCAGTGATTTAAGCTAATGCAGTTTGACGCTCCATTAAATGGAAAGGGAATCTGATGCAATCTTAATTTCAAGGCTGCTCACCTCAAATGTTCTGGCTTCGTCTCCACTGACAAAGTCTCCACACGTTTTCCGAGTTTAGCCTCAGCAAACCCACGGACTGCTGTCACAGATTCCACCTACTGCTTTTGGAGATATCATAATTACGAGCTGAGCACATATGACCAAACAAAGTGATTAATGTGACTAATGAGGTGTGGAATTTTGGTTTCCCACGCTGTTCAGATTTAAAGTTTTGTCATGTGATTCTTTGAAAGTATGTATTCCAAGACGCGCTAGAAATGAATGGATTGAGGAAAGCATCAGTTTCATGCTCCTTGCACGTTTTCCTCTGTGTTGATACTGCAGTACTTCTTTTGCACAGTTAAACAGGAGTCCACTTTTCTGTGAAAAGTGAAAAGTCACATTTATACCTTCTGAACTGGGAAGGAGCTTATGAGGAGCGCTTGAAGGCAGCACAGCGCTCTCCCAGCCAAATCATTTCAGAGAAGCACTCCATGTGAAAAGAAAGCAAAGGCTGGCGAGCAGTTTCACACGCTGCAACATTTTCCTGAGCCAGGATTAGTCCTGTACACACCAAAATGAAGGTTTCGCTGCAGGATATTGCACATCGAGGTTTGCCCTGAATCATAAAATATCCTACGTCTCAGATATATTTCATGTCTAAGAACTAAACAAAAACCCAGAAAACAACAGTAGTTCCAGATTTAATTTTGCATTTTGCATGTAAAGTCATGTTTGCATTATACAAACTCAATTCTGTAAGCCCAGATAAGTTGACTTTACTTAAAATATTTGAGGCAAACAATTACCTTAAAAAATTTAAGTAGCTCAAAATAGAGAAAACTACTTTGTTTGAGTGAAAAATCCAAAGTTCAGTGCACTAGAACTCTAGTTAATTCTACTTAAACATTTGAGTGCACTTAACTGGAGTTCTAGAAAAGTGTACTCAAATGTTTGAGTAGACATAACTAGAATTGTAGTTAAAAACTTTAAGTACAATTAACTACCAACCATGCAAAAATGACTGAAAAAATGGCGGTTTGACTGCAGCCTCTTGAACTTGTCTGTTCTGCGTTGTTTAAATTTTATTTATTAGGATAAACCCCTTGAGATGTCGCATCTCGTTTTCAAGGGGGTCCTGACATACAACACACACAACCTGTACATGTTTTTGTGATGGTGGGGGAAACCGGAGCACTTAGAGGAAAGCCACGCAAGCACGGGGAGAACACGCTAACTCCACACAGAAAAGCCCTGCTCTGGCCGGAATCGAACCCAGAGCCTTCTTGCTATGAGGCGACAGTGCTAACCACCGTGCTGCTGTTAAAAGAGGAGACGACTTGAGTGAAATACAGAAAACAAACTTTAAAAAAATAAAGTAAAAACAAGATTGAAAAAGATTCAAAGTTGGTTTTTCCCCTTACGGTTTCCTGTTAGCATAACTTTACCCAGACTTGTTCACTGCGAGGGAAAATCAAGCTCCCCATGAGGCAGCCAATGAGGTGCTGCAGTGCTGACAAAGGGGCGTGGCCCTGGCCAAAACTTAAGTTTTTAAAATGTATTCAACTTAAAGATACTAATGCAAAAAGTGATGATTTGGAATTAGCACAATCCACTTAAAATGTCTAAGTAAAGTCTAAGTAATGTAGTCTTACTTTAAATTATTAAGTAAAATCAATGGATTTTTGAATTTGAAACGGATTCTGGGCTAACAGGGAACGAAACTCGTGTCTGAAGCTTCCAAAAGCTGAACTAATTCAGCCTGACACGATCCGTGTTGATACGTCGTCAGGCTAATCGGCCTCAGACACGTGTCATTTGGACTAAGGATCATTAGCGCGCCCTCCGGGGGAATCATATCACGCCGTTGAGTCGATGATGATTCATAAACGAATACCTTCCCTCGTTCTCTCTTCCCACTTGCTTCCCTACGGTAGAGAAGAATGACGAGTGTGGAAAGAGCACGGAGAGTGTGGAGACAACAACGGGCGTTTATCTGTTTTCCCATACGTGTTAATCACCGGGGGGACGCCGCATTGCTCGGCTAAAAAAGACTTTAACAGATGAAAGATGCGCACCATATGTTTTAAAAGACATCTCGTTTAGAAGCGATCTGTTTGTCACTGCACATTAAAATTGTTTTCCATATAAATTAGCCGGTGCACTGCATGATAGATAAGCGACCGAGAGAAGAAAGGCGGCAGGAGAACGGGAGGAAGAGAGAGCGAGCCGTGCTTTGTTGGAATATTGTTGCGTTTTTCAAGATGNCAGGAGAACGGGAGGAAGAGAGAGCGAGCCGTGCTTTGTTGGAATATTGTTGCGTTTTTCAAGATGTTTTGGTTGTTTTGCTCGTTCATATCCGATCCGATCTCTTCCCTTAACTTGTATGTGAAGTGACCACGCACACACATTTGTGTATCCTGCTGAGGATGGATGTTAGCTTTTTGCTCTGTTCCACTGGCTGTACACACCATTAACACACACACACACACACACACACACTGCAAAAACACACAGAAAAACACACAGCAGTAAATTTTCCACTGGACTTCGAAGCAAACGTCACCTTCCTGCACTCCACCTCACCACAGGACACAGTGATGGAGGGTTACACGCATTTGCCAGCCATTGAATATATGAATGTGTGTGTGAGTGTGTGTGTGTGTGTGTGTGTGTACTATGAGTTTCCCCTTCCAAAGCTCTTGTCATGATCTCCAGTGCTTATGTAGTATTTGATGAACGTTCTCCCGTCACGTGTGGGGGCGCTGGGTGCGTCCCGTGTCGTACTGGTTTATATAAATCTAGACTCAGGCCCTGTCCACACTAATACAGATATTTTTTTAAATGGATATTTTCTCCCACCGTTTAAAAAAAAAAAAATTTCCACACAAGCATCGTTTCACAAAATATCTCTGTCCACACGAGAACGCTCAAACGGCTACAAACGCATGGTGGGTCGTATTAAATAACAGAGAAGAACGTTCTGAGCATCATACTTAACGTATTTCCGTTGGCGGCGATCGACCAGGCCTGATCCAAAACTGTCATTTCTGGCGGACTTTAACCAGCGGACGCCGTGGACCCGGTAACATTGGGCGCAGCAGTTGCAGACGCCGTTGTCTGCTGGTAAAGTGCTGCAGCAACGCCAAGGTTACCTGTAAACTTGCGACTGCTAACGCTAACTAAACAAAAAGAAACCGTACACAGTCGCCGCCATTGTTGTTGTTGTTATTGTTTCTTGTGCATTGCACAAAGCAACAGTTCACATGCACGAGTTTAGTTCTGACATCATCGTTTTCCAAAAACTCCATTTTACACGTCCGCACGGATACACAGAAAGCAGAAGTTTTAGAAATCTTCACTTTAGAAGCCGTTTTAAAAAATTTCCATTTTAGTGGCCTAAAACGCCGTTTGCGTGTGGAAGAGAAGTCAAAACGCAGAGGCAGGAAAACACAGGCAGTCCCCGGGTTACGAACGTCTGACTTACGAATGGACTGCCATAAAGCCTATTAAATTAAAAATTTAAGTTACATACAATGATTCGTTATAATGAACGGCGCACTACTTTATGACGCACGTCAAAACAACAGAACGGCTCTTCCAACGTGCAAGACATCAAGGAGCGAGAGTAAGTGTTAACATACATGTTTTTCATACCCACACATACACACACTCTCTCTCTCCATGATGTTTACAATGTTTTAGGATATCTGGAAGAGTTTATTTAATGTTTCTTATCATAGAAAGCTAAAATATAGATGCTAGATGTGCACCTTACTTAACGGTTTCGACTTAGGAACAGCCGTGGGCATGGAACTCGTTCGTAACCCGGGACTGCCTGTATGTGTTTTGTAAAATATCCATATTAGTGTGGACAGGGCCTCAGGTAACATTATTTCCATCTGTGCCCACATTACAGGTAATAGTGTTTGAAGGGGTCGGCGTTGGTGACGGTGAAGGTTTAGTTTTAAAGCACGTCTGAGTTCCAGACTCAGTCCAGCTCTTTGTTTAGCCTCCGTTCTTTCGGTCAGGGCCGGCCTTAGCTTTTCTGGGGCCCTAGGCTAGTTTTTTTCTGGGTCCCTCCCTCCCCATCCAGAGGCACGGGAGATGGTATTTTCTGTCGGTCGTCATTCAGGCCACTGAACGTAGAGAAATGGCCGTCATATGCACGTCACGGCGCCATTTTTAAATCTTGTTCCTAGTTCTCTGACAGCCAGCTGACTCTCTGATGATCCGCCGCCGTATTAATAGCGTTTAGGGATGTTTTTACACATTTTAGTCTTTTTAAATAAGTTTTGAGTTTGTGTGACACACGGAAAGATGAAAAGGAGCCAGTTTACTAAATTTCTGACAAAAAAGCCAAAACTAAAACGTAAATTAAACAAGTTTCAAACTAGTAATTTCTAATAACATACAAAAGGGGCGTGGCTACCTTTACCTCCCACTCTGCAGTATTAATCTTACATCCCAGAATTCCCCCAACCCACTCCATAAATATTTACTAAATCTCCTATGAACCTAATGTTGACTAAAAAGTAAAAACATAATATGCATACCATGTTATATTAGTTCTGAGCTGAATGAAAGTGCATTTTATAACACACTGTTAGTGAGTTGTGAATGCACAGAGTTCTATATAGACGGTGCTGACGCTTAGTACTTACAGTTAAGTTATAACTCATGAAGTTATCACATAGATTTTGTTACCTTTCTGCAGCTGTTGAACATATTTACCACTAAGAGTTCACTTTAGTTTCACCGTTGACATGGCGGTCCCCTACCTAGCAACCGCGGGGCCCTAGGCGACCGCCTCGTTCGCCCGTGCCACGGACCGGCCCTGCTTTCGGTTCACACAGATCTGGATCTACTTGGGCTCTTTGTGTTCCGTCTTGGCTGTTTGCTGGATCATCCGTTGTTTTGGATGAATTCAGCGGCTATAAAAGTCACCCACAGCGGCTGGCTTCATTTGGTTCAGCTCTGCGTTTAGCATAATTTAAACTTTACTGCAGAGACAATAAAGTTTGGTTTCTGCTCCTAAATCACTGTTTATTGTTCATGGTGTGTGTTTAAAATAGGCTGTGGGATTTGTGTGTATCCACATAAAACAGGCGTATATTTGAGGACTAAAATAATCCTTCATCCGTGACAGATGAACAGACAGATTGTTATTAATGTGAATGGAAGATGCTCTGTTGGTCTGTCATTTAAAACTTCAGCGGAAACCCATCCAGAAGTGGTTTGAATGGCATTTCCTGTCAGATGGTCGCATCTTTTTGGAAAATAAAACTGGCTGAAGTTTTCTTCAGCTGTTAACTTTTGTCTGTTTCCCCTCTTTTGTTCTCCAAAGTCATATTTTACCATTACCCATTTCCTTCCCTTTGACATCTACGTATAATCATTTTTACAGCATGTATTTAGTTGTATATTGTTAGTTTTATGTTTTATGTGTTGGAATGATCCAGTTTACCCACTGGGATCATTTCAAATTCATCTTATTTGTGCTTTAGTTGTTTTGCGGATGCTTTTATGCAAAGTGGGACAATCTGAGAGACATTATGAGGTTTGGTGGTGTGTTCAAGGACACGCTAACTCAGCACTAACTGCTCAGTTCTGATCTGAGCTTCATGCTAACCTGGCTAAATTTGAAACTGTTTCTGCTATTTTCCATTTTAAAAACTCTACAAATCTAAAAGGTCAAGTTTATGTTTCAGATGAACAAAGGATTAATCGATAAAATCTGAACCAAGCATAGAAATATCAAACTCAGAGCTATTTCAGAATCACCTCTTCTGCCAGTGATGCTGGGAGGATTTATCCAATAAATCTGTCACATGTTTACATGCATGTTAAAACTTCAATTATACTTAGAGTAAGGAAGTAAATCGGGTTTTTTTCTTCATCATATGAACCATAATTAGATTGAAATCGGAGTAAACTTTCTCCAAATAACAGACTGAGAAAATCCAGTGTAAATCTATTTATTCAGGCATGTAAACGTTACATGCCTGAATCATATTAATTCTATCCATGTGTATGTTTTTGCTTCATTATTTCCTAAATTGGACAACGGAGTATAAGCGTGGTGTAAACGTGTAAACATGACGTTATTTGAGACCAAAATGGCTTCCAGCTAAAAAATTTACGTTAGTGAACGGTGCAAGAACGAGCAGGACGAGCGTCCTCAAACGCCACTTTAAAACCGAACCGAACACGCAGTAAACACGACAAGAGTAAGATCTCATTCAGAGCACACGGATGGCAGGTCAGAAACAGCAAAACATGATTAAAGGAGCGTGTTCCGATCTGAAGAGTTTTTAACTTCACATGTTTGTGTGTGTGTGTGTGCGTGTGTGTGTGTGTGTGTGTGTAACAGGTANTTTTTAACTTCACATGTTTGTGTGTGTGTGTGTGCGTGTGTGTGTGTGTGTGTGTGTAACAGGTAATGAGAACACCAGATGGTATTAACTTTGTTTTTGTTTCTGAATTTGACCCAGACTGATGTAGATGTAATTTAAGTAGTTATGAGACACTTATTCCATGTAGTCTAACACACACACACACACACACACACACACACACACACACACACACAGCTGGTGTTAATTTCCAGGGTTAAGCACAGTGTTCCTTTCACACCAATAACACAGCAGCACCATGCTTTACTACAGATCAGCCATCTCTCTCTCTCTCTCTCTCTCTCTCTCTCTCTCTCCTGTCATGGGAAAGTATTGGCTTGGAAAGAGAACACAGTGGCAGCCATTAATTATGCTGGGTGCTAACTACTAAGTCAGATTGTGTGTGTTGATGTGCATGTGCCTATGCACACGTGTGTGTTTACCTATTGTGACTTCTTGTAGTAGTGCCACACGCACTGGGACTCACACACACACACACACACACACACACCAGCCANCTTCTTGTAGTAGTGCCACACGCACTGGGACTCACACACACACACACACACACACACACCAGCCAGCTATCAGTTGGTCAGAAAGCCAAGATTTGACAAGTGTAGGCATAACTGGCCTGATTTCATGTGTTCATCTGTTTGCTACACGATGAAGAGGCTTCCCACACACACACACAACACACACACACACACACACACACACAAACTAAACCAACACACACTCCAGCCACCTCACACCAGTGGTGAGCCAGAAAGTAGAAAAGGTGGGAGGAAGAAAACAAAGCAACAAAGAGTGTGTAGGAAAGTAGGATGGAAGTGTGTGTGTGTGTGCGTGCGTGTGTGTGTGTGCAGAATGGACTCCCTAGGTCTACTAAATAACACGTAAATATCTCACAAAAATGTAATTTCCCTTATACAGTGAACAAACAGCCGTAGGGAGGATTGATATTAAGCTAATTTAATCCCACGCTGATGCATCTTGGGTTCAGATTTTCCTCCATATTCTAACAGAAATCAGCATCAGAAGGCAAAACTTTGATCCTTGACTGACACCTGATTACTTTTATTGCCATTTCACCTTATTTTCCATTGAAATAAATCATAAATGGTGTTGCAGGTCTTTAGAAATAACAATAGGAGGAAAACAGTTTGGCGTCTCATGCTGCCTCTGATTGTCCAACCAGCCAGCCTCGTTAGTGCAATTAATGCTACGTTTACACCGAAAGCTACAAGAGATTCCAAATTTTTGCTCATATCGGATGCATTTTTACGGAGCCCCTTGGTCATGTGGGTAAAAAAAAAAATGGGTAAAATTAAAAAAAACTCAACGCCCCTAAGGGGACGTGGAAGAAAAAATAAATTAGTTGGAGGTAAAAAAAAAATTTTTTTTAAAAATCAGTTGGAGGTTAAAAACAAAACAAAACAAAACTTGTTTTTTTCTCCATTTTTTTATCAGGCTTTTTTTTTTTTTTTTTNTTTTTTTTTTTTTTTTGCTTTTTTTCCTCTTCTGAAATGTACTAAAAATAGGTCTACTAAAAGCAGCAACGGAGCTGTTTTGCTGCTGTTTGAGGAACGATTTCCAGTTAGCTAAATGCTAATGCTAACTAGCAGCTAACGCATCTGTGACTGTACCCACTACAAGTTCCGATGAAAACAACACGTCAGTGAATAAAGTCATTAACTCACTGCTACTTTTGACAGTGTTCTAGTGTTTAGCAGTTCCAACAGTGTATTTTTGCGCATTTATAACGGTTAATTCTTTTACGAGAGTTAACTTAAACAGCAGCAAAACAGTTCTGTGCTATAGCTTTGACCTATTTTTAGTACGGTTCAGAAGAGAAAGAAAAAAAACACAGAAAACGAAATAAAAAAAAAAAAACCCAGAGGAAAA
>VXCM01004265.1:60061-71313 GCA_014773175.1 Lucifuga dentata
AAAAAAAAAAAAACAAACAAACAAAAAAAACACATAGAATTAAATATTATTCAATCTCTTTTGTGCCACATTAATAAATTTAAAATGTATAAAACATGTCAAAGTTGAATGTGGTTAAACTTCTGCAGCTACAGAGGGGAAAATCCAATCAAAACCCTTTAGCATCTGTACTGCTGAAGTGTCTTTGAGCCACTGAACCCTCAACCAGCTGAACAAACAGCACGTTCGTCCCCACAGGAAGCATAAAGCATCAACATCAGCAGGATTTTATCAGCATGAGCGTACACAATTCATCTTCCAGATTAGAATACAGCTTTGTATGTATAATTGTAGTGATGCTACGCTTTCTATGCAAGTATCTGCCTTGCTGAAGTGCCTTTGAGCAAGGCACAGGTCAGGTCAGCCACTGTAAAGGTACACAAATCTCACCAGGCTGTTTAGGAGTAGACTGTATTAAAAATTGATTCAAGCAGCAGTGGAGCAGTGAACCAAGCAGTGACCGCACACACACACACACACACACACACACACACGTTTTCAGCACAGTCTGTCCTTAATGATATCATTAGGCAAAGCGTCCTCCTCTCTCCAGTGTTATGAAACCTTAGAGCTTCATTAAAGAGCAGCAGCATTACTGGCTCTCCGTTTCTGCTAATGCGCATAAAAATATAAGTTCACGTATTGAAACTTTTTCTGTGAGGATTTCAGCAGGTCGGCTTAGATTTAAGAAACACAACCAGGATTGGCGTTTTCTGACCAAACACTTGGAACTAAATTAAGAGCTACTTTACATGAACTACAGGAAGTAGGAACTGCCTGGTTCTTGCTTGTATTCCCATGATGCTTCAAGTACCATGAAGATAATGGAGATTAGATCAATATGCATAGTGTGACTGCGTCATTTCCACAGCACAAACACACAATTTACCGTCTGGTGGCAATTCCTCATCCTGAGGGACCATCTTACTTTCTAATGTCTACAACAAAGACATCGTGGTGATGATAGCAAACTATGCTAGTCGATGTTTTGTCTTCACACTGCTTTTCATTGTGAGTAATTCTGGTTTCTGATAAACATAGCAAGATCTTTTTTTGTTTATCCTGTGCACACAAACAAGCTGAATGTGACTATACCCTGTCCATACTAATATGGATATTTTTTTAAACGGATATTTTCCCCCACCATTTTAGAAAAAAGTTATGTCCACACAAGCATCGTTTTACAAAATATTTCTGTCCACACGAGAACGCTCAAACAGCTGCAAACGCATGCCAGGCCGGCAGGTTCATTGCACAAAGCAACAGCTCGCATGCACATGTTTAATTCTGACGTCATCGTTTTCCAAAGACTCCGTTTTACATGTCCACACAGATGCACAGAAAGCAGAGATTTTAGAAATCCTCACTTTAGAAGCCATTTTAAAAAATCACCATTTTAGTGGCCTAAAATGCTGTTTGCATGTGGATGAGAGGTCAAAATGCAGAGGAAAATGTGCATTTTGTAAAATATCTGTATTAGTGTGGACAAGGTGTAAAAATGGCAGCATGAAGAATGATGGTGAGGAAAGTTGCATCTGACCAATCAGCAAGTTCGTTCTTGCGAGCTCCACCCAGAAGTTCATATCACATCAGAGAGCACCTACCCTGGAGGAGCAGCTAAAAATGTTCTGGAACTGTAGTTATGGGACCATAATGGATCCTGATTCCTTGATGTGAATCAAAGTAAATTTCCTGGAAAAGTATGAACGGCGCTCATGTGGCGTCAGTCTTAATAGACCTGCAGCAGATTGGTGTCACAGAGGTCGTTCACTTTGCATAAAATGGAAATTCACCCTTTTTACTTTTCCATCTTCACATTCTCCACTGCACTACCACACACACATAGACACACACCTCGCATCTTTAAAGCTCATTCACCATAAGAGTTCATCTGGGAAAATAAACACATCGAGCAGAAGTCATCGAACCCACGCCCGCACTCTGACGCTCCATCTCTGCTGACTTTTAGAGCCATTATGGAGAATTCCTTTCAACAGCTCAGTCTTAACCCCGACACCATAAACGCTCCTCGAATCAGATTCAGCATTTTGCAGTCCAGCCCTTCTGACTTATCAACAGTCAGAGGTGGTAGAGTAGCCAGAAACTGTACAAATAAAAGTATTGGTACTTTATAATAATAGTGGCTCAAGTGTAAGTAAGAGTAGTCACCAAAATATTACTTAAGTGGGAGAAAGTATCTATAAAAAGATTACTTAAGTAGTGAGTAACTTTGATCAAGTTTATTCTTTAGAATAATCAGCAAGCTATAAAGTGCTTGTCTGAGGAAAAATTGTAAAGTAGCCACATGTAGCTTCTAATACAATCCAAATCATATCATATAAAGAAACAGTAGACAGTAATAAATCAGATATTTACCACATAACAAATCAGGACAATTCTGGCCTGGCCCCAAGACAGTTAGCTAGGTTAGCTTCATGAATTTACTCAGAATAGAGCAGGAAAACTTGAGTTAGCATTATCAGCAGCAGCTAGTGAAGTAGCTAACGTTGCAGCTTACCGCCACGTTTCCTCAAGTTCCATGTTGATTCTTAGAAGCTGAAATGTCGCATTTTTAGGAAGAGAAAGACAGACACGTTATGTAGCTGAAAAGAAAACAGCATTTGAATGTGTGGCCAGGGATGTGCCTCTTCTAAACCTCCTGCTGTTGATTCTGCCATGGCTGTTCTGCTGGTGAAACCATGGAAACAGATGGTGGGGGCGTGGCTACTTGGGAGCTGAAGCAGACAGTGTCTGACAATGAGAGAAAAACTGAACGTGACTGAATCCAAACGGTGAAATCAAAAGTAAAGAGTGCGACCAAATGTAACGGAGTAAAAGTATATTTTTTTCTTCATAAATGTACTCAACTATGAGTATAAAAGTACTCAGTAAAGTACAGTTTTGTGAAAAAAGTTACTGTAACAGAGTAAATGGAACACGTTACTACCCACCTTAGTTGTGCATGTTTGTGTGTGTGTGTTGAGGGTGAGTTCGAGAAGAAAACACGTGTCATATTATGGAGGAACTATGCAGCGTGTTGAAAGTGGAATGTGGTGTAATTTGATAAACGGATCCCATCGGCGTGCCAAACGATGTTGAAGGACAGAGGGAAGTGCGAGGGTGGAATGATATGAATGTGCACATGGCTGGAGAGGAACAGTTGTCCACTTAGCCTGAGCAATGGGTTTTGGATTGCTGTCAACCATTTTTGTTTGCTCTGGCTGCTCCTGATTCCTCCTTAAAGACCTGCAGTATCTGTGGAATCTTGAGAAAACTCGTGATACTTTGATCAACGCCTTTCAAAAATGACAATTCAGTGTGGAATAAACACAAAGTTCATAGAATAATCCACCAGACAGCAACACCAGCGCTGAGACTGCTAAATGAAAGAGATGCAGGAACGTTAAGAGGAACTGGGAGAGAAAAGTCAGGCTGATTAGCAGAATATACTTAAGAATAAAAACACTGCAAATCAGGCTCAGAGTAGAACTTTCCAATATTTTCTAAAAATTTAAAACTCCTTTTTTAGGCTTTTCATCTTCTTTGCATCTTCAGATCAAAAACCTCTCATGTGATTTGACTAAGAAAAAAAAAAGGCTTTCAGAGGGAGAAATGTTCTAAATTCAGTGCTCATGTTGGTTTGTAAATGCTTCTTCTGCATTATTAGCAAAGCTGATTTTGTACATACCTACGCTGGGTTCGGTACAGTATCAGTACAATTAACTGAGTCCAATACAACAGAAATGCAATAAATCCTACCTTTGTTAAATGGGTCATATTTTGCTTTTTGACATTTTCCCCCTCATTTTTACAGTGCAATATAGTATAGTACAGATTATGAGTTAAACTGCCAGAACTTGAGGTTGGTGCCTGTAGAGAACTGTTCTGAAAGCTTTGTTCTGATTGGTCCTTTAATCATTATGTAATGCTGCGTTCACAGACCTTGGAAGTTAAATTTTTCACAGTTGGAAGCTCCAACTTCCAACCTCAAACCGTTCCAGCCAAATGTAATCATAAAAGCAGCTGAACACCAATAAATACTGTAAACTTAATTAAACTTCATAATAAATGCTAACTAAAGTAAAGTTAGACTACAGGACTGGTTGTGTTGTTTCATAATGATATTAATCACAGTGGGTATTAAACTTTGTGCAGAGAAGTAATATTATGAAATTATTTACACTTACGTATCAACGGCAAACAGTTATTATATAAAATAGATAGTTACCATGGCGATATATTCTGACCTTTTTATTTCAATTTCACACAAGAAAAAGTACTTTATTCGCCTTTTAGCTGATCGTTTCTATTCACAAAGCTCACTTCAACGGCGCCACCATGTTGATGACATCATACTCGGTAAGTCGGGGTAGATCATTTTGTCCGAGTTTCCCAGCCGGAGCTCCGACTTCAAATGCCGTTCCAACACATTTTTCCAAGTAAGAAGTCAGAAAAATCTGAGTTCCGAGGTCTGTGAACGCAGCATTACACACCTGGTTAAACAGGTGGGAGTAAGTGTAATGTTTCAGCTGGCCAATCAGAACAGAGCAGGCTTTACGGCGGGGGCTTTAAAGAGACTTCCTAAAACAGCCTGTTTTCACTCATTCTGCACAGTGATGCAGCAACAAGGGAGAGTATAAGCACATGAGAATCTGCATAATACGCTCCCTTTAAGCTTATAATGTTTAGTTTTTATTGATATTGTATCAGAGATGCTGATTTGTCTTTATGGTTATTTTACAGGATGTATATGATGGTTAGGTTGTTGTTAATGTGTGTTGTAATTGCGCATATAAAGAATGTGTTAATTTACATCTCATTTTGGTCCCTTAAATATGGATTGTAATTACGCAGGATCATTATCATTCCAATTATAAATAATTAAAATATGGCAACCATATCTATGGCAACCGAAAGCCTGGTTTTCATCCTGGCACATTCATCCAAGCTCACCTCTGAGATCTTTAGTTTTCTCTGAATGTGTTTGGTGTGTGTGTTTGAGTGTGTGTGTGTGTGTCTATGTGTGTGTGTGTGTTTGAGTGTTGCTTCACACTTAATTTTATTGGCACACATAAGCAGGCATATACTGATGCACATGTTATGTGATAACGCCTGGCTCTGATATAATGTGTGTTAATGCATACGTGTGAATCTGCATACTGTAAGTGTTTGTCAGTGTGTGTGTGAGTGTGTTCAAGTGCAGCCATGTGTGTGTGTTTGTGTGCAGCTGTTATATAGTCAACCACAGTGGTGTGGGTCAGGATGGGCTAAGTGTGCAGAAGAGAGGAAATGAAGACAAATGAACAGGGAAGAGCTAAACACTTCCAGTCAGCTTCATATTATTTATCCTCTCCTCCTCCTCCTCCTCCTCCTCCTCCTCCTCTCTCCTTTCTCCCTTCCCTGCTTTCCTTCCTCTACAATAAAGTATTTCACACAAAGCCACACACATAGAATGCCAGAGCGATAATGAAAAGTGCAAAAGCATGGCTCTTTCTGTGCTACTTCAGCGTCACCGGCAATTAATTCCTCGGCGACGGCTGGCAGGCTATAATACTGATGCTAAAGCCAACAGTGCAGCGACGCTGCCTATAAATTTGAATCTATGTCAGGCCTCTACAGCGCTTCAATTTACCCATCACTCACTAAGGTGTGTGTGTGTGTGTGTGTGTGTGTGTGTGTGTGTGTGTGTGTGTGTGTGTGTAGTGTGTGTGTGTGTAGTGTGTGAGCTTACGGCCTCGGTGGCACCGTGGAAAGAAAGTTCTGTTTGATGGATAGGCAGTTGACAGAGCACTTTGATTTTCTGAAAATAACACAATCATATGCTACATTCACCTTTCAGGGCTATTAACAGAGAGAGAGAGAGTAAAGTGANTGTGTGTGTGTGTGTGTGTGTGTGTGTGTGTGTGTGTGTGTGTAAAAGCAAGGGTGGAGCTGACAGGTTTAAGAGCTCAGCTGTTCTGAAATACAGACGGTCTGCTAATAGGCCCCATTTTGCTCTTTATTCTCTCTTTGGACTGTTGCACAGGTAACAAGTAAACCAAGGAGGAAGAAGAGGGAGGAAGGTCACTTTTTACAATCACATCTCTCTGTCCCCCCCCTTTTTATTTTTCCTCTGGGTGGAAGCCAGAGAAAGAGGGAGGGAGGGAGGAGAAAAAGAAAATGAAGTGATTTGTGGGCGTATCGATCGACAGGTCAGGGCTATTGATCAGAGTGGAGAGAGAGATGGAGAGATGGGAGGAGGGGGAGGTGAATGATGGAGTGCTTTGTCTGGGAAGGAGTNCCCCGTGAATTGCTGCAAGGCCCCTGGGGTCCATTATGGATGGGTGCAAAACTAGGGCACCCACCTCAAGGAGCCGGTTTCATCAACTCCTCCTGATTGGCTGGAGCTTTGCCTTCGATATTTCCTGCCGGAGCTTTTCAGGCAGCACATCAATATTAATCCATAGGCTTTAGGTGAAGATAATGCCTTTCCCTCCTGGATCTCAAATTTGCTGCTAAATGGAGACATCAAGAATGATATCTACCCTCTTTTCCTCCTCGCTCTTCGCTCGCGGCAGCACAAATGAACGCCGCCCGGCAGAGGAAGAAGAAGAAGACAGCCTGGCTTGCTTTCCTACTTTAAACACAATTCAACACACTTTCTGCCTGCGGAATCGGTCAGTTCTTCTCCAGCTTTCCTAAATTCCCTCCAGTGACAATGGTGGTGAGTGTGTTATTAGGCATAGCGATGAGGAACATATGGAGCACGCCGCCTCCCTTTTATCCAGTGCAAACCAGCTCAGCACTTGAGAGCTCCCGCTTCCTGGCTCGCCTTCCAAGCGCTCCCCAGGTTTTCTGTGAGCCTCTTCCTCCTGCCATCTGCCACAGGCGTGGGCTCCCTCCAGAAATCCTGGAAAAAAACCTCTTCCTCTTCTCCTCGCCATGGTGGGAGCCAGCATGGAGGCCCAGTTTCCTCTCCGTGGCTTTACTTTAAAGGAAACTGCCAATGTTTAGCCTCTTCTGGGAAGAGCAACCAATTCCACTGCATCTGGTCATATCGTCCAGGAAAAACTGGCGGAATGATTAAAGGTTTGAGGAATGACTTGGAAGTGATCATATGTGAATGTCTTTTAAGTTTTCTTTGAAGGTTTCTGAAATACTTTGCACACCTCATACACCTGCCAGTGCCAAACGCTTAATTAGAAAATCCAGGATCCTGGACATACTAAAATTTAAAGGACCATACCACCCATTTTGCATGTCTGAGCCTAATATATTCACTTTTCATACATGTTACGTTACTGACAATCATTTCACTACTGGAGCGGTGAATTAAAAATGTTTTTCCTACCTTCCAGACCTCCATTGGTTTCAGTTCATTCTGCTATTAAAATCAACTTGTTGATACTGTAAACGTTCTTGGGATAGGTAATCCATCATCACCAACAAGACGTGTATTCAGGTTTTTTTAGAAGTTATGTAATTTTAGTGTTTAAGCTCAATAAAAAGCGTGGAGTGAATGTATGCCTCCACCGGGGAATATAGTCCCAAAAGAAGACCTGCGTTTATGGAAAAATTTAAAGGACCGTGACTTCATAAGGCTGTGTAACTATTAGCAGGAGAAACATGGATTTTTAAGGTGGGTGTATCACTTGAATATTTGATTTTGAAAGATTAAGAGATTTAGCAAAATATCAGGAAAGCTGAAATACGGTTTTATCCTTTGGGAAATGATTGTCAGTAACGTAACATGTATGAAAACTGAATATATTAGGCTCAAACATGAAAAATGTGGTATGGTCCTTTAAAGTATTAACCATCTGAAGCAGAAATGGATGCATAGGAAGAACCTCAGAGTTCCTGTTGTTTCTCTTTCTTTTCATGGCCGCCCTGTTTCTCTGCCGTTTCCAAAGCAGACTGTAATGCCGTGTCGTGGAAGTAAAGCAGAGAGAACACGTCAAACCTCACGCCATGCTAACAGTGACGGAGAGGCAGGCTTTGCCCTCCGCTAACTCTCCCACTCAAACGCAAACACACATGCTTCTTTTTCTAGAAGTGAGAGGAAATGCAACGTTGATGAAACATTTGATGATGGTGATGAAAGGCGGAGTGTGTGTGAACCAGAGAAGATGTGACGTTAGCTTTCAGCACAGGATGTGTGCAATGTGTGTGCGTGCGTGTTTATGTGTCAGAGTGTGTGCATGTCTTTGCATTTATTCTCTGCATGCGTGTGTGTAGATGTTCTTGTTCTTTGTGAGAACTCGAATCTTCTCTCACACTCCTACGCAGAGCCTAGTTGCAATTAGCGAGCGTAAAGAATGCCATAGTGTGTGTGTTTGTGTGTGTATATATATATATATATATATATATATATATGCATATGATATGAAAACCAACCCAGTCCCAGAGCCCATGGCGGTCTCTGGCAGGTGATGAGCTGAGATGCGGCGCTCCTCTCCTCATTCTGGCTTGACTAAATAATTGAATCCAGCAGGGCGCCGGCGGCCATGCTGGTTTTCTTCACGTATATTGCAGAGCAGCAGTAATCTGTTGAGGAGGAACATCTCTGGTTGCCTGCTGCTGACTTTGTGGAGGAGATGAGAGGTGACAGAGGAGCGCTCCGTCACAGTGCCTCCATTATTGATAAGACTGTGGAGGGAAAGTGGGAGAGAAAACTGTAAGAACACAAACACTCTTTTATCAGTTTGTTTTTTTAGCTAAAAAGTTGGTTCATGCTAACTCAGAGACTGGATCCATTCTCCAATAATGCCTATTCCAGATTGTGCATTAAAGGACCATACCGGTGGTTTTTCATGTTTCAGCCCAATATATGCAACCTGCATATATGTTACGTTCCAAACATTTACTACACACACTACTGCAGTGGAACGTTTTAGATTTGTTTTTCCTACCTTCCAGGCAGCCATTGGTTTCTACGACAGAGTGTTAGGGCCACATCAGAGAAAAAAAATAAAAGGAGGAGGATATTTTTTTTTCTTTTTGCTTTCAAGAAAAAAACTCGAAATTTTGAGAATAAAGTGGAAATGCGTTTGGACCTGTGTTGCAGTAATGCCTGAGCTCCACCTACAGCATCAATCAGCTTGATCAGTTGTCTTACTGTGTCTTGTGATACAACATGTCCTCTTTGTATTGATCGCAGGTGTAGCATCGATACCCTTCATCTGTCCATTTCCAGCTGTTTCTGTCTGCAGGAATGCAGCCACTTCCTCCAAGTTTGTGTGGTTTTTCCTCCTGAACAGAAGCAATCTTTGGCACAATCGCTTTAAAGTCCTGATACTTATTACCAAACTGTGTTTATGTGCTGAAAGAGAGAGAATTTCCTTGTTACTAAAGCCGATTCTGAAGCACGAGTTCATCTAAACAAGTCATCGTGCAGAATCAGAGCCTAAACATGAAGCAGTTTGATTTAGCTATATCAAAGTTTCAACTTTATTCTTGAAATATCGTCTTTTTTCTCAAAATTTTGACTTTTTTCTCAAAAGCAAAATAAAAAAAAAATCCTCCTCCTTTTATTTTTTTTCTCTGATGTGGCCCTAACACTCCGTCGTAGGTTTCAGTTCATTCCAGTACGTTATAAAAATCAACTTTTAGAGACTTGAAACAAGCTTGGGATAGGCCATGTAATCAAAGTGAACTGCACACTATTATTATTATTATTATTATTATTATTATTATTATTATTATTGTCACAGTTACTTAATTTTAGTATTTAATGTAGTTAAAAGTACAGAGTGATATGAGAATTCTCCAGGAAGTATCTGCAGGAGAAAAGATGGCTTTTACCAGAGAAATTAAAACGAGCGTGCCCTCTACACTCAAACATGCAGACGAAATAACTGAATTTTAAGATGGGTTTGTCACCTGAATATTTGATTTTGAAACATCAGGGGATTTGGCAAAATAACGTCATAACTAATATGTGGTTTCATGTTTTGGAAAATGATTGACAGTAGAATTTATTGGGCTCAAATGTGCAAAATCAGCGATGTCATGATGTCAGCATGTCAGACTTTGTGATATGGGTCACAGCAGCAGCAGAATGTGAGATTTTAGTTCTTAGTTTTGTCACAGGCTGTTTTTAGTAGGAATGCTAGATTGGCTAACTGGATGTGTCTCAAACTGCGATCAAGGATTTCTGTCTTGGAATGACCAAAGATTTCATCATGATTCTCTCACAAGTGTCGGCTTTCATCTTTTCTTTTAACATAACAGAACAGAGGTAATATCATCTTTGATGGAATCCAAGGCTGGACAAGCGCTGAGGAATCCCAGATAAGATGTCTGATGAATTTACAGCTGTTTCATTCAGGAGCTTTTTGCCCAAAATCTTTCCTAAAAGACTTTTTAAGACTTTTGAAGATGTTACTAGGAGGGACATCGTAAGGTTACAGACCAGTGTTTAGGTCGAACATATTTTAGGGTGTAATGAACTTTCCGACCTCTAGGAGCCAACCGGGGTTATTCCGAACCCAGCAAACATAAAAATAAAGGAGGAAACTCAGATTTTTGATAAACTTAAATACATTAAAAAAGATAAAACATACATAGAAGCAAAGGCTTCAGGCTAGGGCTGGGCGATAAATCGATTTAATCGATTAATTCGAGTTTACATTTTGGCACGATGTGTAAAATGGCTGAATCAGAAAATCGAGTTGTTTTTTTTTTAAGCTAATATCTAACTATTTTAACGGGGAAAATGCGGCAGCAGGTCGCTCTCCATCAATCAAGCCCGTTCCCGTTTTGTGCCGTTAAACCTATACGCCTTGTTTATACTTTAGCGTGTCTGAGGGTCCACGGCTCCGCCTGCAGCGGGATGCCGTCTCCAACTTTACCAATCAACGGTCCGTCACGTTCTGATGCCACGCCCACAAAGCTTTCAGCAGGTCAGACATGCAGCAAGATGCTAACAAACACTTCCACTGAAGATGAGCTCGTTTCTAAAAAGGTAACGTTTCTTCATCGTTTGGAAGTTGTTCAGTTTTGCGTTTCACGGCGCGGAGCAAACGGGTCTGTAGTGGAATACTGTAACATACATGTTACATGTAATACTGTAACATGTCAGAGCATCAAGAGGCAGCAGACAGGAAGCTGGACATCGCTGCTAAAACCTTTCAGTTTAAAAGGTTTTGGTTAGAAAGCCCAACAATTTATTATTTTAATAAAGAAAATACTCATTTGAGTTATTTTTTTAATAGTTTAGAGAACCCCCCCCC
>VXCM01004266.1:0-44991 GCA_014773175.1 Lucifuga dentata
GGACACTGGCTTGTGCCCCCTTGAGGCTGCATTGACAGTTGAGTTATTGGTTTGGTTTATTGATCACGTTATTTCACATGTAAACGGAGCAGAACGACTAGTTCAGTGACAGAGATTTTTCACCCAAACAACTTCAACATGACTCTGCACGTCTTTGGGTCCTGAGCAATGAACCTTCCGAATTTCAGCATCATACAGTGCCAGGTTCTGGAGATGTTGGTGCCACAGAGATTTCTGTTTTTATACTTAGATGTTGATTAATTTAATATACAATAGAAATATACATGTTGCAATTCATCTTCTCGCTGTGTGTGCGTGTCAGTGTGTGACAGCAGTGTCACAGTCGTATTTTTTTTAGATCCTCCCGTGAAACCTGAGCTGGTCTTCATTTACTGCCCAAGTAAAGCCCATGTACAGGAAACACTGCCTTGAATTGGATGCAGGATTGTTATGATGTTATGAAAACCAACAAACTGGTGGTTTCTGTGTTTGTGCTGTTTTCAGGGGGCCGCTGTACTCAGGATGCTCTCAGAGTTTCTCAGTGAGCCTGTTTTTGTTAAAGGACTCAGTGTGAGTATTAAGACATCATCACTTAATTGGTACTGCCAGTGTGTGTGTGTGTGTGAGAGAGTTGGTGTGTGTTAGGTTAGGGTTTGGGAGGCACTTGGGGTGATGATGAGTCTGTGGGTATGACAGAAAACACTTCATGCATCTGATGATCAGTCTGACTGACCACACACACACGCACGCACACGCACAAACAACCTGTTTTAGATTAAACTTATTTTAGGGAAAAATACATGAGTAATATGTAGACAAAGACAGACAAACTCATTTATTATCTAAAATATAGCCGATCATCTTGCTATTCATTCTAAATTTATGCTTTGCTGTGTGCAGATGAGTTCTGTCTAGTGAATATACTCTTTTCTGACTGATAAGACAATGAGGGTAATTCATAAAACACAGATTTCACATGTTGGTGAGGGTAAATAGCGTCACGCAAACATGTTCCCTCATGCATAAACACCTGTTTACCAGCATCGTTTAGTGTTTGCCTTTAGGTGTTACTACAGTACTTATTTACATGTCAGGTAAGCAATTCATAAAACACACCAACACAAAAATGAAGGCTGGTTTGAATCTGATGGTAATTTTCAGAGGTATGAAATCTGAGCAATGTTTTAAAATGTATTTACCTAACGTGTTAGTGATCAATTAATTTGATAGATAAGCCCACTCAGTTGATTTTAGTTTGCCTTTCCGATTTGATATGTTCATTATGCTTTTACACCACAGGAAGCAGTATAAAGCGTGAGTCTTAAATATAAGTAATGCAGTGATCTTTACTGGCTTTTACCCGAGACGCCCCTTACACCAACGTGTCATTAATGTGGGACACCGGTGCACAAATTAACGTAAAGAAAGCTTTATGAATGAGCTTCATCATTTTACTGGGTAGTTAGCTTTTTTTTTTTTTTTTNTTTTTTTTTTTTTTTTACTCACAATGTATTTTGACAAACTGTTGACAGTTGTTATCACTTCCTTTCTCTCCTCAGTCGTACCTGAATACATTTGCCTTCAACAACACGGTGTACACAGATCTGTGGGATCATCTCCAACAGGTCAGCTCAGTGACAACCTCCACAGATCCTGCTGTTAACAACTTTGCTTGTTATTCTATAAAGAATATCTGCTGGTGTGTGTGTATGTGTGTATGGGTGTGTTTCTTCATATCTGCTCTGTTTGTTGTCAGGCAGTTGAAAACACACCTGGTATGAGTCTTCCACACATGGTCCATGACATCATGAACCGCTGGACTCTCCAGATGGGGTTCCCAGTAGTCACTATTGACACCCAAACAGGAAGTATTACGCAGAAACACTTCCTGTTGGATCCAGAATCTGTAGTGGAGAGACCCTCTCAGTTCAAGTAGGAATCAGTTTTACCTTTTCCTGTGAGTTCCATGTAGATCAGGGGTTCTTAACCTTTTGTAACTCAATGCCCACTTCAGATTGACAAGATTCCCAGGGACCACCTTCCCAAATAAATGTAAAACATAACGCAGTGTGTTTCCATATTCTGCTATTCTATATTCTGCTCCCACTCAGTAAAATACATGGGCTAAGAAGTGTCTGAAGCTTTGATGGATTTATTTTTTAATTCTTCAGGACTTCATCACATTCATACATTGTGTTTTTGGCTCAGCATCACTTCTGCCACAGGGAATCTAAAATATTACATATTCAGAGTCATATTTCTTTACCACACACATCGATGCTTTTGCTGTTGTAGAATTATCTCCATCATATTTTCTAGTCAAAACTGTTTATTGTGTGTACTTGTAAGCTGCTAACATGGTAAAATCCATTCATCTCTACCTGATGTCAAACTGAAATGTTTGTGATCACAGGATGTCAAATCACATTTGAAACAACTTATTTCATGTGTGGTTATTTCAAAATGTGTCTGGTGTTTAAATTATTGCCTAATTAGTTTTAATTTATTAGTAGTAATAAATTTAATTATTAGTTTTAATTTATTAGTAGTAATAAATTAAATTTAAACATAGTTTTGTTAACATCTGGAGTCCTGTCGCAGTACCGACTCTGTTTTATTTTTCCTTCCTGTCTCAGCGCTCGCTGCATGTATTCTGAAGCTGTGAGAATGAGATCTGGAGCTTTCCAGTAACATCCAGAAGATGTCTGTGGACCAAGAGGAAGCTGATATATTACAAATATAAAATTTGTGTGAGAATAACTTAAATGTGTGCATTTTCTGCCTAATCTCTCTGCTCTGTGACATTAAAAACGAACCTGGAAAAGCTCTGCAGGGAATCCTGAGCCAGTGGGCTGCGGACCACTGATTAATAGCTGATGTAGATGATAAAATGAAGAGTTTTATTCCACACTGAGATAGAATCCAATCTGCTGCTTGAAGAACTAAAGTGTCTATTTTAATATTTTGGAATTAAACATTTTTTTTGCTTTTTATGTCTCCTTCCAGTTACACGTGGTTTGTCCCAATAAAATGGATGAAGGGAGGCATGGAGCAGCAGCAGTACTGGCTCCTTCAGAAAACAGGTACAGTCATGATAACGCCTGCTTCTCCTCCTCATTAGACTTGTACATTAGAGAAAAAAAAAATCCTTTATTATTGACTGGCTTTGCTGTTTGTGACCTCCACCTTAAAAAAATGTAGCTGTGACTTACCTTGCTACTGCACACATTTAGACAGAAATGACGAGACCACACAACCTCATCACAGTTTCAACGTGTTTTAGTTGGTTTAGTCCAGTTGAATCAAACTCAGGAACTCAGTCTGATTCAGTCTGTTTCTGTAAGACACTTGAGCAGTCTGAATGCTTATCAAAATTAGGTTCTTCTAAGAAAAGCTGGTCTTTTTCCTGCCTCCTCCCCCCTACTGCACTTTGAGAACAAATGCCATTTTTGTCCAAGAATAACAAATTCCTGCACAGCACTGCACACCTACTGACAAAACAAGAGAAATGCGTTGGAGAGGTCAAATGGGGTTCAGAAGTACAAGAGTTTCCAAAAAGCTGTGAGATTCCATATCAGCGGTTTGGCCACAGTTGTCTTTCTTTCATATTTTATGTTAGACATCCACAGTCCAATGAGGGTGTCAGGAGACGACTGGGTTCTGGGAAACACCAATGTGTCTGGATACTTCAGGGTGAACTATGATGATGACAACTGGGAGCGTCTCCTCTCCCTCCTCAACACCAACCACAAAGTGAGTCACAGTCCCGTTTACCCATCTAATGTTTTTATTAAAATTTAAATGCAAGAATATCAAATGTTTTTTTTCAGGGTAAACCAGCATGATAGGAAAGTACCAGGCTTCTATCCAGCACAAGCAGGAGAAAAGACAACATGAAATTCATCAAAGAGGACCATGTGTTGAGTCCCTTTTCCATGCACCACTTCTGAAACTCTGCTGTTTTACTTTAAAAAAAAAATACAAGGACTGAACCTGGATAGTCCAGAAATGTGGACCATCACCACTCTGTGCCAGTCGATATCTGACGCCAAAACCATGATTTGCTTCCCTAGAATTGGCTCCTTGCTTTTCATACCATTCGCCTTAGTCAGGGCTCCCAAAACCTGGTTACAGGTCAAAGCTGTAGCATCACCAGATGATTCACCTCCATGTACCAGAACCCCCAGAAGCTACTCACAGGGGCTTCATGGGGCTGGTGGGAACATATAGATTCCTGGCCATATAGATTATGAAGTATCACATGGTTAAGTGACCATTTTTTCCATGAGATGAGCAGATCTGCACAGAGCTATGCCTTCAGCTGAAAGCAGGGCTGCCTCGCAGGATAATAAGTAAAGGGATTACCATATATACTCGAGTATAAGCCGATCTCATGTATAAGCTGACCCCCTGATTTCGACCTGCAAATTTAAGTTTTTAAAGAAACCCGTATATAAGCCTGATGTTGTCCCATCAATTTATTTGTTTAGCAAATTACCTGTTTTTCTGGGTATTGTCATAGTATTCCTGTGATTTTCTGAAAATAATCCACGTACCAGTAAACATGATATTTATTTCAGCAGCTGATTACTGTAACTGACCAATCACAACAGCTCTTACTGGCTGCTGCAAAATGTGCTGGATAAGATGTTTAGTCAGGAAATATCTCATTCTAAGGTATGATTTAAACTATTTTCCATGGGTAGTGGTAATGGGTAGTATTTCCACCCCTGGAAATTTTCTTCTCTGGGGTCAAATTGAAATTTCTCATGTATAAATTAACCCCCTGATTTGCTTTGTGAAATCTGGTAATAAAAACTCGGCTTATACTCGAGTAAAGTACAGTAGTGGCAAGATGTGTGCTGACACCAGAAAGTTATTAGCATTATTCTGGGGCCCTCTCTGTTGTTGCACTGATCCAAACATGCTGTTTGTGAACCCATGAGTGGCCAAGATATAAAAGGCCAGTGGGTGCTTGGTAACTCCTTGGTGGCTGCTTATCCATTCAAAACCAAATGTGGGAATCATCAACCAAAGGCAACAGCGCATCCCGATTTCATGTCTTCAAAGCCCAAGTAAAGGAAAAATGGACTGGATTTTGCCTGAATCTTTGAGTGTTGGGCAAGCAGCAACTAGTAGAATGCCATTTAGTTCTTCCTCACGAGACAAGTGTGAACACGCTGTCGTAGCGGAGGAACCACAGCCAAGTGTGTCTGTTGCAGCTGGTGCTTTTGCTTGCTGATGGAGTGGGATATAGCTGGGAGGATGTGCACAGAGATAAATATCTGCTGACTGTCGCGTAGAGAAAATGAGCAACAGGTGGACAGTATGTTTCTATCAGAGGTAAGGGAGGAATATCGTTTCTGTTGGGTTGAGGAAACACATCTTGTGCAGTGAATCCCTGGAGGAGAAAGGAAAATATCACACTTCAAGCATCAGCCCCACAATCACAATCAGGCCTTCTTAACTGCTGAGCAGATGGATCATGTATAACCGGTTGAGAATTCATTTAAGGCCAACAAATGGAGGAACACTCTTGGGTTTCAGCTCGGTTTCAGCTTTTTTTCACATTGGAGGTGGTAGCAGCAGAAGCAAGATTTGAATGATGGAAATGCTGCTTTATTGTCAGTGTTGGGACTTGGCCACAGGCTGAGAAGTTTAGACATATCAACACAAGAAGCTTTTTAATCAAACTCATTTCCTTTTAGGCTTTACCAGTCATCAACAGAGCACAGATCATTGATGACGCATTCAACCTAGCCAGGTAAGTAGAGCTTTTAACACTTTCATTCACTGTGTACGGAAGTGCTGAGCTGCCATGGTGGAGAAAAAATATCACAGTGGGTTTCTTCTTATAATGAGAAAGTTTCACATTATTATGTGATTGTTTTCTTGTTATAAGAGAGGTTCTCATTTTGACATGATGTTTTCTAGTTTTAACCTGGTAATTTTCTTGTTATAACGTGATAATTGTCTCATTATAGCATGACAATTTTCTCATTTTAATGTGATTGTGTTCTCGTTTTAACATGATAATTTTTGATAATTTTTTCTCGTTTTAATATGATAATTTTCTTGTTATAACATAAGATTCTCATTTTAAAATGATTATTTTCTCGTTATAATGTAATTGGTTTTTGCAGTAAACCGTAATCACTTCCTGGCGGGATGCTTGCACTCATTACCAGAGATAGACTGGAGATGGAGAGGTGCATGGAGGATCTGTACAGTTTTCTAAGGGCTCACGCTTATGTGAAACCAGAGGAAACTCTCCATCTCCAGTCTCCAAACATGTCCTCCAGTAATGAGGCGCAAGCATCCCACCAGGAAGTGATTGTGTTTTACCGTAAAACCTGATTATGTTATAACGAGAAAATTATCATGTCATAACAAGAAAAATTATCAGATTATAATGAGAAAACGATCATGTTAAAATGAAAAAATTATCATGTTAAAACAAGAAAATTATCATGCCAGAAAACGAGAAAATTGTCATATTATAACGAGAAAACGATCATGTTAAAATGAGAAAATTACGACGTTAAAATGAGAAACTTTCTCGTTATAACAAGAAAATGATCGCATAATAATGTGAAACTTTCTCATTATAACAATAAACCACAGCAATATTTTTTTCTCCACCATGGCAGCTCAGCTTCCGTAAAAGTTTGTCTGGCTAAACGTGAATTGTATTCATTTTGTGTAGAGCAAAAATAGTCGATACAACATTGGCCCTGAGAACTACCAAGTACCTGTTGAAGGAGAGAGACTACATCCCCTGGGAGTCGGCTCTGAGAAGCCTCAACTACTACATCCTGATGTTTGATCGCACTGTGGTCTATGGAGCTTTACAGGTCAGTACTGCAGTAACAACAATTAGAACTGTAGTAGTCATACTGATACAAATATGAGAAGAATAAAAAAAAAATGAAAGAGCAAAACGATGACACAAAAACTGAACTGATATCTGGGTTTTAGGCATACTTGAGGAAACAAATCCAACCGCTTTTTGAGCACTTCAGGATACTTACAGCAAACTGGACCAGAGTACCTACACGACACAATGACCAGTAAGAATGTTTTTACACCAGATGATATATTATTAAAGCCACTTGACCTGCTATTTGGTGATTTCTGTTTGAGGCATGATGTAATTTAATACATTACCCATGTTTTATGGATATTCTTATACTAAATTAGAATTTCACTACATTTTAGGGTAATTTATAAAACACAACATCAGATTTAACATGTCAGTAAGGGCAGACAGTGCCAACCGTATTCCTTCGTTCATAAATGTCAGTTATCGGCCTCTTTTATTGTTTGCATTGAGGTGTTAGTATGGTATTTCCTCATTTACATAATGGTGAAGTTATTCATCAAGCACACCTTTGCCTGAAAAGCAAAACTAGTTTCTGTCTGATGGTAAATGTTGAAAAAGATTTTATTTTCTTAGATGTTTTACATTGTATGTGCCCCACATGTGCTAGTTTTCAGTATTTTTTTCCCCACAGAGCCATTAGATTAATTATGTGGCAGGTTTTCTGCCTCAAGCATCAACCTCTGCCTCTCACAAATCTCCCCCCTCTTGACTCCCATGAGCATCTGGATGGGTTCTCCTTTACGACCACTTCTCTTCCATTTTTGACACTCTAAAGGCTGTTACTTCTGATACCGCACTGACTTTTTTTTTTCATAGTTGCAGCATTTTTGCCAAACAGTTGGGATTGGGATTTATTTATCTGTGCATCCTCTCTGTGCATCCTCTCTGAAAATGAGGAGCTCTAAAGCAGAGAATTTAGGTCTCCTTTGCAGAACTGAGATATCCATTTTGCTCTGACACCAGAATTGAGAGTAGAGTAGTATAAAACAGTATAAAAACGTGGCTTTTTAACAAACCAATTTTCACAGGATTTTTTCTGGAACACCATTACAACAATGTGGTGGTAATGGGATTCTGGCATGCTAATTAAAGCAAGAGCAGCTTTATGAGTGAACATGAGGTTTTTAGCATGGTGCTGTGTAGTTACTATGTTTTTAGGAATTACACCAATTTTCTTTTATTTCTCTTCGCAGATATAACCAGATTAATGCTATAGGAATGGCCTGCAGCATGGGTTTGGAGGATTGCAGGAAGCTGACCAAAAGCTGGTTCCAACAGTGGATGGAAAATCCAAGCAACAACCCGTAAGTCTGGTGGAATTCAACTCAGATCTGCCCTCGCATAAAATTCCATATTACAGCCTTTACCTGATTCTTTACCCGATCACCTGAGGTTTCAACCTATCCAGTGAGATTCATATTATAACTGCTGTTTTAATGGATACTGGCCAGGATCCATCCCAATTTGAAGTCCACGGTGTACTGCAGTGCCATTGCCTTTGGCGGCATGGAGGAATGGGACTTTGCTTGGAGAATGTTCAAGAACGCCACCCTGGCAGCTGAAGCAATGAGACTCAGGTCGGCCATGTCCTGCACCAAAGTCCCATGGCTTCTGAACAGGTACACACACCATCCAGATCAGTGGGAATGCAGTGTTTGGAACAGAGCTGGACAATAACATCATACATTTACATAAGTACTGTTCAAAGTACAAATTTGACATAGTGATACTTTACTTGAGTATTTAAATTTGTACTTTTGTTACTGCACTACATTTATGTAACGGCAGTAGTTACCAGTTACTTTGCAGATTTACATTTACTGAAAGTGCAAATTTAGTTCATTACAAAATGTGCGTGTACGTTTTCTAGATTGTCACTAATATCACTTAATTGCTTTCTCTTTTCCTTCCTTCTTTTCTTTCTTCTTATTTACTTGTGTGTTTTCTCCTTTGTTTCATATCAAATGAAATTTTTCAAATGCACTAATTGGGTTGATTGACAAAATGGTAATTACATTGAATGAAAACATGTATTAAACCAATTTATCCAGCATTTGATAAAAAAAAAAAAAGATATACTAAAAAAATATCTTTAGGTATAGATTCTCTTAATATAATTCTATAAAAATAGTATTTTGGAAGTTATCTCTCCATAACAAAATGTTTTGGATGTTCCAGGTATTTGGAATATGCGCTGGACCCAACTATGATCCGAAAGCAAGATGCCACATCTACCATCCAGAACATCGCCGGGAATGTTGTGGGAATGCCGCTGGCCTGGAATTTTGTCAGAGCGAAATGGAACTACATTTTCGAGCAGTATGAACTTTGATGATTTCCTTCTAGAACTGTAGCTAGAAAATACTTAGTATTCTCAAGAAATCAAATAAGGAAGAAACAACATTTACCCCATTTGGTCACTTTGAAGAGTCATGTGCAAATTAATCAGTCAGTAATGGATGGTTTCCCATATATAGGCTGTACTTGGGCGGCCCACCCAGGTAAATGAAGACCTGCCAAGGTATTGCAGGACGACCCAGCCTTAAAAACAATACAACACTGCTGTCACATGCACTGATGCGCGCACACACAGCGAAAACATGAACCACGACATGTATATTTCATTTCAACGCACATTAATTAACATTTAACTATAAAGACAGAAATCTCTGTCTGTGGCACCAACATCTCTAGAACCCAGCACTGTATGAAGTTGAAATTCAGCAGGTTTATTGCTCAGGACCCAAGGATGTGTAGTATTACGTGTGAAGTTGTTTGGATGAAAAATCTCTGTCATAGTGTTTCCCATACATAAGCTCTAACTTGGGCGGCCCACCCAGGTAGATGAAGACCTGCCCAGGTAGATCATAAGATTAAATCTGAATTGCAGGATGGAAGGTAGGCGGAAGTCTTAAAAAAACTAGTGCAGTGCTCATTCAAAACGTGGCTGTTCGGACCGGGCTGGACCTTTGTGGTGTGTACTATAGCCTGCCATAAGTAGCCGTGGAGGGGAGTGTATCCTGCTACGCGCGAACTACTTTTTACTACTACTTTTTACCGAGAACCGCTCATCCAAACAACTTCACACTTGGCACTGCACGTCCTTGGGTCCTGAGCAATAAACCTGCTGAATTTCAACTTCATACATGCTGGGTTCTANCACGTCCTTGGGTCCTGAGCAATAAACCTGCTGAATTTCAACTTCATACATGCTGGGTTCTAGAGATGTTGGTGCCACAGACAGACACAGACAGAGATTTCTGTCTTTATAGTAAGATACAAGTGCAGCACTGCTGTCACACGTGCACACAGCGTGAAGATGAACAGCGACATGTATATTTTTGTTTTTGTATATTTCTATTTGATAGAATAGATCGTATGGGGGGGAGGGGGGCACCACAGCACCACAAGTAATTTTCAACCTGTGGGAAGCACTGTGGACATTCATTGTCATTGGCTGCACATTTATACAAACTCCTATTTATACTACAAAAATGAATCACCATTGATTCATTGAATTCAGTGATAATAAGGATGATGATGATGATGATGACGATGATGAAATTAGTTTCATTTCCTTATGTGGATCACAGCATTAAACAGATGAACTGCTTCTTCTTTGTCAGGTATGGACGAGGATCCTTCTCTTTCTCCAGTCTCATCAGCGGAATCACAAGGAGATTCTCTACGGAGTTTGAGTTGCAGGAGGTATGAAGTCCACAGCCACGCTGAAACAACACACTGCCTTCTCCCAGAGGTATTCAGAAGAAGAGTAACTGTAAAATTATACTTGTCTCTCTGTCTTTTTTGTTTGTTGTTTTGTCTTTTTCCAGCTAAATAAATTCAAACAGGACAACATCCATCATAGTTTTGGCTCAGCCACCATTGCCCTGGAACAAGCTATAGAGAAGACCACAGCCAACATAAAATGGGTGAAAGAGAACCAAGCTCGTGTGCTAAAATGGTTGACTGAAGAATCCACATGAGATTAAGAAATACTATGTCTTTGCACCATAGGTATTTGTAATAAATCTCATTAATCACCAGATGCAACAAATGTCTGGCTTATGTGATCACGGTGTTTGTTTGTTAGCAGGATATCTCGAAAGGCTATAAATGGATTTGGATGAATTTTAGGGGATGGATAAATTATGTCAAGAAGAGGAGGTGATTCGGATCATATTCTGGATACAGTATCCCGAAGAAATTTTTATCCTTTAAAAATGGAGGGGGTGGGAGGCTGGCTCAGCCAATCGCAGGCCTCTGTTTGGTGAGTGGAGGTCTCTTAATTAGCTGATTGCATCGTCCCTTTGATGGACGTGGAGGGTGAGGTTAGGGTTAGCAGTCATTGGCCTCCTTTTTGCTGAGCGAGGGCTCTGGCTGGCAGAAACTGAGCCTATGTACAAAACAATGCTGGGCTTGCTGGTGAGCAGTTTGATCATCATCAAACACAATAAAGAACGACATGCTGTGATTGCTGCATTTTACTCTGCTGTATTCTTTGAAATTATCCTGATCTGCAAAGCAAAATCTTTGAAAACTAACTCGATTTGCCAAAGTTGTCATTTCCTCTTTCTGTAATATTTTGGCTACACAGACGATTGTACACACAGTTTTATCATTTCTGGTCATAGGAGATGTCTGTCAGTTTCAGCTGCTTCATTCTGTTCTGCTGAGTTGGCAGCTGATGAGACTGTTTTACTTCCTCTAGGTGGCCAGTGGTTGACTAGTAATATCTACAGAATAACTTGGAACCGATGAGTCATTACAGAAGTCAGAATTCCAAATATGTCGTGTTATCAGGACATTTTTACTGTCAGTTTTGATGAGATAGGAGCCAAATGTACAAAATGTGCACTTTCGGTTTAACTTTTGGAATGTCAGCATTTGCTAAAGCCACGGCTGTTTTGGTCTACAAAAGCAAATTTATGATTTTAGACTAAATAAAAGTTTTCAGAATCTATCTTTAACCCATTTCTTTAGTCCGAATGTTTTGTTTCTTCACCACAGGGGATGCAAGTGTGTGTATTCTTCACATTTTCAAAAAGTAGTCTGATAATTCTGCCATTTATTTTCCCTAGCACGCAGTTTACAAACCAAAGTAAGCCAAAATAACCTAATCCAGTTTCTGAACAGGCCTTTCTGAAAGCCTTTATGGGGGTATAAAGTTCACAGATCAGGCAGTGGTCTTATCTAACGCATTTTTACAACTGGACTTTCAGCTGTTTTTCCAGCTATTAACATCAGGCTGTATCTCACGGCAGAGTATAAATAGCATTCAGTTTCCTCCTCCTGTCTTCTTCCTCTGGTGGAGACATGGGGAAAGGATTCTACATCAGCAAAGCGGTGGCAGTAGTCGGTGTGGTTATAGGCGCCGGCGCCGTGGCCACCATCATCGCTCTGTCCGTGGTTTACTCTCAGGAGAAGTCAAAGAATGAAGTAACACCTCCATCCACTGCTGACCCCTCCATCACCACCACCACCCCCTCCACTCCAAAGGATCCCTGGCAACGCTACAGACTTCCAGACACCCTCGCTCCAATCTCCTACAATGTGACCCTGTGGCCCCGGCTGGAACCAAATGCTGATGGCCTGTACATCTTCACAGGACACTCGAAGGTGGTCTTCAAATGCGTGAAGGAGACCGACCTCATCCTCATCCACTCCAACAAGCTGAACCTCACTAAGTTTGGGGATCATCTCGCCAACCTGAGCGGCCTGAATGGAGCCACGGCACCAAGCCTGAGCAGAACCTGGCTGGAGGTTCCCACCCAGTACCTGGTGCTGCAGCTGAGCGGCAGGCTGCAGCCCGGCAGCACGTNGCTGGAGGTTCCCACCCAGTACCTGGTGCTGCAGCTGAGCGGCAGGCTGCAGCCCGGCAGCACGTATGAGCTCCTCACGGAGTTTGTTGGAGAGCTGGCTGACAACCTGGGAGGATTCTACAGGAGTGAATACACTGAAGATGGAGAGAAAAGGTGCTGTGTATTTCAGTTTATTTTCATGTTTAGTTAAGGTTATTTAAGCTTAATTTAAGCAAGTAGTTTATCTTATTATAAAAGGCTGAGAGGAAAAAGTTACTAAGATTTTTACAGGCATGGGAAGAAAAATGACTTAATATCACTTACTTCTTTTAAATGTACAAATTTGGCTTTTTTCTTTAATCCCCTCCCCTGAACTATTTGCTCTCAGTATTTTTACCTTCAAACTATACATTCAATATATGATTATTCACAGCTTAATACATCCACATATACAGTATATACTACATACTGTATATGGATTGTGTGACAATCTCAATTTAATTCTAGAAAAGCATCAAAATGTGAAAGAAATGCTTCAAAATAGCCACAGATATGTTTGGGAAATTGCTTATTGATATGAACAGTTCATTTTAAATAACATATTTTTTAATAAGTGTAAAAATAATGTTTTATTGTGCAATCCTGGTGATATCAATCTGATGTGGGTTTAAAATAAAAAATAATTAAGTAATTTAACAGAATGCAAGTAACATAATTTTAATGATATTACCTGGAATGCACGAACAAATAATGACTTTACAAATTCATAAAAATGGAATTTACCTGTTTTTGCAAAGGAACTCTTCATATGCATTAAATCTTTTGTTAAACAACCACATCAGTAACATTAAACCTAATCTTAAAGGAAACTCCACCCTCAATTTCCACCTACAATTTATTGGTGATGCAATTTTTTTTTTTTTTTATATATAAATATCCACGTCTGTTTTATTATTTGGCATATTTTCTTATTCTTCAGGATAAATGGGCAAAGGGGGTGCTGATGTGATATTTGCAGTAAATGCTTCTAATGAGACTCAGCACAAACATTTCTGTCATCTGTCAGATTCCACTTCCTAAACATCAAAGAGCAAAAGCTTGTTTCTACATCCCTCATTTTGCATTAATGATTAACATTGACAAAGGAAGAAACTGCATCAGCATCATCGTCATCTTCATCATCATCCTTATCACTGGTCAATAATGCAGAGGCTATAAAAAAAAACAATGAATTGTGAATAGGAAGTTTGTCTCAGAATGATTAACTCTGTCACTGCTTAACCCATGGAGTCTCAAATCAATTTTTTTTAAAAACAAAATTCTTCAAGAAAAAAAAAATTCAATCTTAAAGAATTTAGCAAAATAACATATACAAAACAAAATTAAAATAAATAACTAAAAAGTTGTCAATTTTTTACTTGATTCTATAAGATGTTAGAAAATAAAAGAATGTGTCAAAAAGGTACTTTAGACCCCAGAGGGTTATAGTCAATCTAAACTGGGAAATGTAGGATTATACCAACTGAAAGTTAAAAAGTAATATTATAAAACACACAGATCTGCCTGGGCAGCATTCTACACCACAGATTTATAAACTAACAAAGTGTAAGTAATGTACCCAAAAGTTAACGATTTTATGTAGACATTAATGATTAAATTGCGGTATTTTCTCTGTCAGAGTTGTGGCCACCACTCAGATGCAGCCCACAGACGCCAGGAAAGCTTTCCCCTGCTTCGACGAGCCTGCTATGAAAGCCGTCTTCCACATGACTCTCATCCACCCCCACGGAACCGTGGCGCTGGCCAACGGCATGAACTACGGCAAGTTCCTCTTCCCAGTTTGTCACGCGCCTTCTTTCTGAACTTCTGACCACGTGAACCGGCTGCTGTTAAACTTCCTTCCGCGTATGTTGAGATAAAATAGTGCAATAGCACTATTTTATCTCAACGTGTCCTTGCTAGATATGCACGTGTCCTTGCTAGATATGACACCATGTACACCAGCAAAGATACTGGTACTCGCGGATGACGTCGTAATAGTTTAGAAGAACGTGCTTATGCTGCGTTCCAGTTACAGTGGGAAGTCGGAATTTACAGCTTCCTACCTCAAATCGTTCAAAAAGCATGGCTGAACGCCCATATTTAGGGTCTACTGTAAAATTAACCAAACTTAGTAATAAACAGCGAGTGCTTAATTTGTGCCGGAACGCACCGGAACTGAGTTACGGTACTTATTTCTGATGGCGGAGAGATTATTTTAGAAGCTAGCGTTCTGGAACTATATTAAGTAATTTAATTTTATATCCCTTTTGGACATAATTGTGTGCATTAAACAATAAAATAATTAAATTGTGTATGACAATTCTTGACAAAATCACGAAAGCAAATTATCGAATCTAACACACCAACCCGGAAATGCTGACAGAGGAATGATCACACTGAAATGTTTCTCCATAGCGGCAGTGTTTTTTATTTTTTTTATTTCGTTTTTTAATTTAATTTAATTTAATTTTACTTTCTTAAATGTATTATGGTGTGTCTATCAGCGGTGGGACACATACGCTATAAGTCGGCTAGGAGGCTCTCGTTTTGGTTGGACAGGGACTTACTTAGTGCTGCCGAACCCCCCATCGACAACTGAAAGTCCCGGTAAAACTTAGCATCCTAATCCGACCGTGGTTCCGGCACTTCTTTTACTACAGGACTGTGTGGTTGGATTGTGTTAATATCACCCACTCTGATTTTAATCACGATGGATATTTCTGCAGAGAAGTAAATGTTCTGAATAGATAGTTAACTTGGCGATATATTTTGACCTTTTTATTTCAATGTCACGCAAGGAAAAAAAAAAAAAAAAAANGAAAAAAAAAAAAAAAAAAGCTTTATTGGTTGTTAGCTGATATTTCCATTCACAAAGCTCACTTCCATGGGCGCTGCCATGCTGAGTGACGTCATACTCGTGAAGTCTGGGTAGATCATTTTGTTCGAGTTTGGCAGTTGGAGCTCCGACTTCAAGTGCCGTTCCAAAGCAGTTTTCCAAGTAGATCGGAAAATTGTGAGTTCCGAGGTAACTGGAACGCAGCATCAGACAGCAGGCCACGTTCCATTTAGGTGTGAAGGCGTTCTGGTATGGTACACGCCAGCTCACAGGCTCATGGAACAAAGCCATCATTCAACTCTTTGTGTTTTTCCGACTTTGACAGGTCAAATTCTCCACTGTGACAAAAGAGCTACTGTTTTATTTGTTTTTTTAGGCTTCATTTTGTTATCATATTCCATAAAACTTTTACAGACTCGATAAATGTTTGTTATCTGTATAGATGATGTTCGTTGTGTTATTACCTGTCATTTTGTTTATGTAGTCTGAGATCACAGGCTTAATGAGCTCTTCAACTCATCGCCACAAGTCAAAGCTACACCATAACTTATGAATATATGATTTAATTTCTAGATGTATTGGGTTTTTATTCCTTTAATTTGTAAGTCTGGAGTGGAAAGTCTTTTTTTTTTTTTTTTTTTTNTTTTTTTTTTTTTTTTTTTGCAATAACTTTTTATTGAATATAGTTTTTTATTTGTTATTTATTCATTTGTTGTTACATTGCAAAAAAAAGTTTACATTATAATAAATTTTGGCTTGTGAAAACAAACAACACATCAAAAAAGGGGGAAAAACGGCCTGTGTTCAAGGCCTTAGTCACAAATGAATCCCGCAACAATAACGGGTGAAAAAAATATTATTAGAATTTCATAGAATCAAGTATAAAATCAAAAATTTTCCAAAGCCAGTCATTTCTTTTAAGATTAGATTCTTTTCATATGCCTAAATTTATTTTCCTATTTAGTAAAGGATTTTCAATGAAATTCAATGAAAAGTGTAATTGTACTATGAGTTTAGTCTGCAAAGGGATGAAGCTATAAAAAAAATATTGAATTTCTTATTAAATATTATGATTAGTTTGGCTTTTTACAGCAGGAAAATCACAGGTTACTAATCTTTATGATGAATTCAACCAAATTAGGCATATCAGTAAATCTTACCAGGGTGCTTGCACATGTAAATGGAATACAGCCATAATTAATAATATTAGTTACATGATTAGTGCACAATGAGTCTCTGACTGCGTTAATTATAAATCTGCTGTCTTTGTGTTCATGCAGAGCCCGTTAACGTGACGATGGGGGACCAGAGCTTAATTCAGACCAGCTTTGCACCCACAAAGATCATGTCCACCTACTTACTGGCTTTTATTGTCTGTGATTTTGGACACATCAGATCGCCACCGGAAGCAGAAGTTTTGGTAATCATTTATTTAATCCTAACGCTTCATTTTATTAGCGTACAGGATTATCAGATCCATACAAACTCTTGAAAATATGTGAAAAATGGACATAAATGGGCTTTAAAGTAACAGTGTCATTGAAAGTTACAGATCATTAACTAATTAATTTATGCTTTTCACTTAATTTTTTTTCTTATTTTAGAAACATGTAACATTTTTTTACTTATAAATCTACCTGATCCAGATGATGTCTGACTTTCCTGTATAGTGGAGGAAAAATCTATTTACTGAATGGATCAATAAACAATTGCAATTAATAATCAGCTTTAAAACTGAAAATTGTTTCCAATACTATTGCAATATTTCTGACACAAATAATAGGTTTGCTGCTACTGCTGCAAGACTGCCACTACTGTTACTACTAAATTAAATACTATTTCTATACTCAAAACTTCAACACAATCTAAACCTGTAAATCATAAAGGCTAAGCATGTTGGAGCTGGAACCATTCAGATAATCAGCATGCTTATATGCATTTTAATCTGATTTTCTTTGCACTCTGATTAAGGCAAAAATGTGAGTAAGCCATTTACATAGACAGAATTTACAGGATTTATCAAATATGTTGCTTATTCTGTGTATGAAAGAGAATGAAGTAGACTGCAGGTGAGGAGATGGTTTAAAAAAAATTGGTTTACTGCCTTTATAGGAGTATAATGAAAGTTTTAACGTGTGTGTACATACTGACAGATGAAATCCAGTCTGTTGGCTCCTCTGTTGCGTGTTGGTTGGTGTTTTTTTTTTTTTAAATTTTGCCCTTTACTGGACTCAAAGCTCAGCTCAGGTTTCTGACCTACCATCACTTTCTCTCCTTGTTAGATTAGGATATGGGCTCGTAAGAAGGCCATAGAGGAAGGCCAGGGAGACTACGCCCTGAACAAAACTGGACCCATACTAACCTTCTTTGAGAACTACTACAACTCATCCTACCCACTGAGCAAGTCAGGTAAGAGGGTCCCTGTCACATGGTTTTTATATATTTTCCCAGAATGAGGATATATTATTTCACGCCACAAGCAGCTATACATACTGGAAGTTGAGGGGACAGTGATCATTTTCATGTAGTTTACAATTCTTTTATTAATTGATAATTAGCACTAGAGGTACCTGACATCTCTAATCACTTTTCAGACCAGATAGCTCTTCCTGACTTTAGCGCTGGAGCCATGGAGAACTGGGGCCTGATCACATACAGAGAGACCGCCCTCTTGTATAATCCTAACATGTCATCCAATGGAGACAAGGAGTGGGTGGCAACAGTCATCGCCCATGAACTTGCTCATATGGTATCATAACATCCAGTCATGCACACCCTCCAAAAACAAAAAAAAAACAAACAGTCAAATCAATCATGTTGAGCGTCGAAATACATTTTTAAAATTTCTACTGACAGTGTGAGATCATTCTGTCATTCTGCTTGTTTCTGATTGAAACTTTATTGACCTCTTAGTGGAAATTATTGCATTGGGCTCCTAAATTATCCTAAACCCATAGAGTTTGTCCTGACTTTTTCTATGAAATTGAATCTTTTTACATGGACATATTTTGCATTATGGCACACAGTGTGACACAGTGTGACTAACCTGATGCTCTGTCCTGCCAGTGGTTTGGGAACCTGGTGACAACGAGGTGGTGGAATGACTTGTGGCTTAACGAAGGATTTGCCACCTACGTGTCTTATCTTGGAGCCGACTATGCTGAACCAGACTGGAATATAGTGAGTTTTGTTCTCTTTCATTTCCAGGAGTTGACCACTGACCACGAGGAAGAACATCAATCTACTTTTGGCCCTTTTCTAAAGCTGCTTCTCTCTCTGTTTCCAGAAAGATCTGATAGTTCTGGATGCAATTCAGGGTGTGATGGGTGTGGATGCCTTGGCCTCCTCCCATCCTCTTTCATCCAAAGAGGAGGACATCCTGAAGCCAGAGGACATCAGCCAACTCTTTGACTCCATTACATACAGCAAGGTGCAGTTAAATGTATTTGTATTACATGTATTTTTTCCTAAAACCGCGTTAACCAACATTCTGACCAGAAATGAGCAAATGGGAAGAGTTGTGGTGTCCAGCGACTTGGGTGCATTTATCAGTGGGGAAAGGTTTACTGACCTTGANTGGGAAGAGTTGTGGTGTCCAGCGACTTGGGTGCATTTATCAGTGGGGAAAGGTTTACTGACCTTGACTTTGCTGATGGTGTTGTGATCTTTGCGGAGTCAATAGATGTTCTGGTAGGACTCTTGAGAAGCTGAGTGAGGAGTTGGAGTGCCTGAGTTTGCAGGTGTCCTGGATCAAGACTAAGATCCAGGCTTTCATTGACTTCTAGGATTCAGCCATCAACGGTGTGTCTGTATGCAGGGAGAGTGTTGAACGTATTGAGAGATTCACCTACCTTGGCAGTGACATTCATGTCTCTGGGAGCTCGTCTTATAAGGTTGAGAGACGTCTGGGGCGGGCCTGTGGGGTCATGGGGTCACTGGACAGGAGGTGTATGGTGCTGCCGATATNACGTCTGGGGCGGGCCTGTGGGGTCATGGGGTCACTGGACAGGAGGTGTATGGTGCTGCCGATATCTCTGCAAGAAGACGAAGGTCTAAGTCTTTAGAGTCCTAGTGCTCCCAGTCTTACTTTATGGTTGTGAGATCTGGACGCTAACCAGTGACTTGAGACCATGACTGATGTCTTTGATACTCGGTCTCTCCGGAGAATCCTTGGGTTCCGCTGGTTTGATTTTGTGTCGATGAGCAGTTACTCTGGGAGGCCCAGATTGTGAAGGAGCGCCAGTTGCGACACTACGGCCATGTGACGCGTTTTTCTGAGGATGATCCAGCATCAGGTGCCTCATTGCTGAGGACCCCAGTGACTGGATCANGACGCGTTTTTCTGAGGATGATCCAGCATCAGGTGCCTCATTGCTGAGGACCCCAGTGACTGGATCAAGCCTAGGGGATGTCCACTTAACACCTGGCTGCAGCAAATGGATGGGTACTTCGGTGAGATGGGGATGGACCGCGGGTCTGCCAGGATGGTTGCCAACCGAGACCCAGCCTTACCTCACCCAGACCTGATTTAGTTGGTCCTATTTTTTGGCAGGGAATGAAAAACATTTGATTTGCTTCCTGGAAGATATGAATGACCTTCTGTTTCTTTCAAGATTCAGGATTTAAATCAATCACCAATCCCAGAATTGGGAAAGTCTAGTTATGGTGTTAATTGGCCCAATAATCCTCAAATTTAATCTCTTCCTTAGCTGTCATCCAGACAAATCTGGTCAACACAAAATAATATGATTGTCATTGTATGTATCTATAGAAAAGCACAGGGAGATGGCGAGGAAAGTACTGAAGAAAAAAGCCCTCTCACCAGCACCTGCAGTGATGCACCAGCCAAGACAAGGAGCAAAAAGGTAAAGAGAGGAGGACGAGAAGGGATTAAGGAGGCAAATGCACAGATTAGTCTACTTACTGTGATGTATATAATGCAGTGAGGACATTTCTGATCAGCATGATTTGTGTTCTCCTTTCAGAATGGTGAAGTATAACAAGGGCTACGCTGCTCTGAGTCAGCATGCTGAGGACACTTTGATTGCAGTGGACTCAGACAGGTAAGGCGATCCCACTGATACAGGAGACGAGGAGAGCAAAGAGTTGTGAATCAGGAAAATGTGCCCAATTTAAAAAAAAAAAAATCCTTTTTATAGTTTCTGTGCTCCTTTTAAAAATATTAATGCCCATGTTATTGAAAACAATATGTAAAATATCTTTTATTGTTGTGATCGAGCATAATTGTAAATTATTTAGCGTCATGTTGTTCTCAGATATTTGTAAGCTTACGTCAGATTTACTGGTATCAATTTCCAGTTTTGGCATTTCACTGGTCTAGCTTCCATAAATTGTTCATTCCAGTTGAAAAATTTACATTTTTGTATCAGAATGATTAAAAATGTCCTATTATAACCCTCTTTTTTTTTTTTTTTTTTTTAACCTTACAGTGATGAAGAAATAGATTTTGAGCAGTATTCCTCAGGATATTCTTCAGCTGAGGTGAGTTAGTCCCATGGGACATTCTTTAGGCACTCTCCTAATTCCAGTCATTACCTGGTATAACTAGCTATGTGATTACAGCTTTGTGGGTGCACAAGAATCAGCTTTTCCATCCTCCGCACATTAGTTAAAGAAACAAAAGAGTTTATGCTGTGTTCGAGTTACCTCGGAAGTCGGATTTTTCCCAGTCAGAAGTCTAACTTCCAACCTCAAACCATTTCAGCCAAATGTAAACAAAAAAACATGACTGAACTCCAATAAATTCTGTAAGATTAAATAAACTTAGTAATAAATGCTAACTAAAGTAGATTACAGGACTGTTTGGTTGTATTGTTTTAATGATATTAATCACAGTATTAAACATTTATGCAGAGAAGTAATATTCTGAAATTTACACTTTCGTATCAATGGTAGTTATTATACACTATAGATAGTTAACTTGGCGATGTATTTTGATGTTTTTATTTCAGTGTCATGTAAGAAAAAATACTTTATTCGCCTTTTAGCTGATCATTTCCATTCATAAAGCTCGCTTCCACAGCGCTGCCATGTTGANACTTTATTCGCCTTTTAGCTGATCATTTCCATTCATAAAGCTCGCTTCCACAGCGCTGCCATGTTGAGTGATGTCAGACTCGGTAAATCGGGGTAGATCATTTTGGTCCGAGTTTCCCAGTTGGAGTTCCGAGTTCAAATAACATTCCAACACATTTTTCCAACTAGCAGGTCAGAAAAATCCAACTTCTGAGGGAGCTTGAATAAGGCCTTATTTTAGGGCCTTTTATATTGGTGTCATTTCACTGTAATCCTTTGCTACATCCTCATTGGTTTAACAGTTCAGGTCAGCACATTGCGATTAACTGTATCCATGCAACAAAAACGTGGTGAAAACTTGTATAATTTTTTTAAATCAGAAAGAATACGAACATGGATAAAGTTAGACCATAAGAACTACCAGATGAAGTATGGTACATAAACCTACCACCATGTTTGCTTACATTTATAAATAAGAATCTATGTATGTATATGCATAATGAGAGCTATGGATGTCTTTCCGTCACTGCTACAAAACTTTGTAGTCTTTGGCTATTGCTCAGCTATGTTGCTTAGCCTGAGCTTTATTTTGAACTCTTAACCTGTTTTCTTGCATTGTTGCTGTCAGATTCTCATCATGCCAAAGATAAACAACAAAAACACGAAATGTTTCATGTCATACTCCAACCCCTAACATTCTTTCATTCATTAGAAAGACTGTTAAAATCTAAATCCTGTCACAATGTTAATCTGGCCTTCATACACAATGCATATTCTCAATGCACAATTATGTGTGTTGATAAATGCTGTTAAAGCTACTTTTTGCCGTTAAAGGACTATACCTGTCATTTTGCATGTTTGAGCCTAATATATTCCATTTTCATACACGTAATGTTACTGACAATCATTTCCCAAAGCATACTACTGAAACGGTGAATTAAAAATGTTTTTCCTATCTTCCAGACCTCCATTGGTTTCATTTCATTCTGGTACACTATTAAAATCAACTTGTTGATGCTTGAAACATTCTTGGGATAGGTAATCCATCATCGTGAAAAACACGTATATTCAGGTTTTTTTTTTTTTTTTTTTTTTTTAGAAGGTATGTAATTTTAGTGTTCAAGCGCAACAAAAAGAATGGAGTGAATGTATGTCTCCACTGGGGAATATAGTCCCAAAAGGAGATCTGCATTTATCGACAAATTTAAAGGACCATAACTTCATAAGGCTGCATAACTATTAGCAGGAGAAACATGGATTTTTAAGGTGGGTGTATCACTTGAATATTTGATTTTGAAAGATTGAGAGATTTTGCAAAATATCAGAAAAGCTGAAATACGGTTTTATCCTTTGGGAAATGATTGTCAGTAACATAACATGTATGCAAATTGAATATATTAGGCTCAAACATGCAAAATGGCCGGTATGGTCCTTTAAAGTAGCATGAATGACCATTAGAGGGTAGAAAAGCTGCAAAACAAACTCACAGCAACAAGGATTGAGTTGATGTTCTATAAATGAAATGATGGAAGATGATGAGCTACTTACACATCCATCAGCAACAGAGAAATATAGGCACTGCTTTGGACTCTTTTATTATAATTTTTTTTCTCTCAATATCTGTACAAGGTAAGTTAAGTAGCCACTGTCCAATACTCCTTTTTAACCCTGTTTTTGCTCACAAACCCCTGAGAGCAATGTCTGGCTCTGTGTTTTGCTAAATGTTGGGCTGCCTTCTCCTCTCACTTGTTTACTTAGCCTTGCCATCATTTCTTGCTGGTCAGGCTAACAACAACTTTCCACATATGCTCATTATTATTTTGCGTGTGTTGATCTGGAAAACCCCAACAGAATGTGCTGAAAGTGGCTAAAAGTTGCATGGCACGGTAAAGTGGGTTGTTAATCCTCAGTGAGATTGGTAGTAATTTACAGTTTGTTTGTTTTTTTTCCACATTACTGGAAGTCATTTTGTTAAATGTTAATAAATTTTAAATAACTTACTTGCAATTTTAAATGTATGATGTCAAGCGTTAACTTTTACCAAAAGTACTCCAGGTACTAAGAGTGTCTGTGTTTGTTGTGTGAATACGATCATGTTATTTAAAACATTTTAGCACAGTGCTTGTTTTCACTGCTGTGTCTAAACACGAGCAGCCGAGCTCAGAGAGCATTATGTGGTCATGACACTCTTATCTGATGACATCGAAGGTTGGAGATTTGCCAAAACTACAGCTATTGCCTGCAGCTTTTCACACAAGTTCATTGTTGCTGCTGCTTCCTTTACCACTCCTCAATGCACTTTTAAAGGATCATACCACGCATTTTGTAAGTTTGAGGCTAGTATATTCAATATTCATACATGTTATATTACTGACAATCATTTATCAAAGGATAAAACTTTATTTCAGCTTTCCTGATATTTTGCAAAATCTCTTAATCTTTCAAAATTAAATATTCAAGCAATGCATCCACCTTATGAATCAGCCTTATGAAGTCACGGTTGTTAAAATTTTTCGGTAAACGCAGGTCTTCTTTTGGGACTATATTCCCCAGTGGAGACATACATTCACAACGCTAAAATTAGGAAACTTCGAAAAAATTTGAATATACGTGTTGTTCATGGTGATGGATTACCTATCCCAACAACATTTCAAGTATCAACAAGTTGATTTTAATAACACCAGACCTCCACTGAAACCAGTGGAGGTCTGGAAGGTAGGAAAAACATTTTTAACTCACTGTTCCAGTAGTATGCTTTGGGAAATGATTGTCAGTAATGTTACGTGTATGAAAATTGAATATATTAGGCTCAAACATGCAAAGTATAAAGTATGGTCCTTTAAAATCTGATCTACTAGCAAAAAAAAAAGCACCAAAGAAATGTTGTACCTTTTCAATTTTAAAAACAAAATTAGCAGTTGGTCGCTGACTTCATTGTCACTCTTGTTGCTCCTCTCAAATAAAAGTCCTCCAGTGGTTCACTGGTGTAAATCTTTTCATGTAGCAGCAGCAGGAAGTGCTCAGTTAGCATTATAACTAACCTAATACTGCATCAATATTGTCTTTACTGGAAATTCAGTGGCATGATGTGACAAAAATCTGCTCCACTTCAATTTACCAGCCCTCGTAAACTGTAGAGTGTGACTGAGCATAAATGCTTATAGCCTGATGTAATGAGATCATTAAACATATTGCTCAGTCGGATAAAGAAGGGGTAGCTGCATCATAGACCATTTTATTCATAACAATCAGGGAACTTCATCACGAGGTCATCATTCATGTGAGCAGAGGAACTTGAATAAGATGTCGGTTTTAAATTAAATTTCTCTCTTTGCCTTCCAGGTTCATCCTGATTTAAGCAGACAGCTCCTTCAGGATGGCTACCGTCTGGATGAGATCCCCGACGATGAGGACCTGGATCTGATTCCACCCAAAGCCATGGGCTCCTCTGTGTGCTGCTGTTCAGAGGGCCCGTCCTGCTCCATGCAGTGATGCAAGTGCTGTGACTCAAACAAACACACTAACAAAGCCTCGGCTCCGGCTCTAGTGCCTGATGTCAGTCACGCTGACTCAAGCCTACAAGCCCCAACGCTTTGCTACCTGAAGGGCTCTGTGTCTGAGGCCCGCCCCCCCCAGTTTATGAAGGGCTGTGTGCACGGAGATTGCTTAACTCAGATCAAAGCATGGACGGACGTCAGAACAAGCCTTATCCACTGTGACCCCAAAGCTTGTTTTCTTTTTATAGAACTACACAAAATGCTAGACATGCCATTGCTCCGGATAGAGTGGCAGTCATTCATCTTTTGGAATATGTCCTCATTGACCTAATGGAGAACTGGTTACTGTTTTACCTTCTGCAGGTCTGAAGCCCCTACACATATGTACAGGGACATGCAGTACATACATTCATAAATGCATGCATGTATGTATGTGCATTGTGCTTCAATGTTCCAACTCTTTGCTGATTTTGTTTCTCCCAATTACTGAAAAAAGAGATGTAACATGAGCACTGACATTCCCTGCATTGCACTGATTCACTTCAGCTTTATTCCAAAATGAGATGCTTGTTGGGGAAAAAATTGACATCTATTCATATAAAAACCATATTTCAGATATATTTTCATATTTCAGGTATATTATGAAACAAATTATTAAAACATTAAGAGTAACATTAAGATCCCTGCAACAGTACTTGTCTCTGATATGTCAGTGTTGACTTGAAAGTCGTGGTTGCTTGTGTTAAGTGTCTGTTTCACTACTCACATCAGGTGTGTGTTACTATGTCAAAGCCTTTAAGCCAGAAATGAAGAGTAGGAGAAAAGCCTTGCGTAGATAGCATACCGATGTTTTAAGAGATTTAGATTTTTCCACATTTGTTGCTTTGTTTCATTTGTCTAGTTTTAAAAATCAATGTGCAACTGAAGAAACCCCTGCATACACAGGAGAGACTCCTTATCCAATTCCTGCATGACACGCTTAGAGAAAACACGCTTACAGAGAAAAGTTTGTGGCAAGTTTTCTTCCAAAGTTCAATACGCACAGTTTGAAAGAGCAATTCCTACTCACACATTCATACACAGCACAAAAACCAAATCAAACCAAATGGGTTACTTAAAGTTCTTTTACTGAAGAACTAATGGAGTAGATTTGAGGTTAGATTCATTGTGTTGTGGAAATTTCCTTTCCAGAAAGCAGTATGCACCAATTCCACAGAAGAGTCCTGTTACAAAAAAGAACGATATCTTAAGGGATTAGCATTAAAGTCAACTTGTCATCTTCAGACATTGGCTTATCTTGTGGTTCGATAAGTCTGTCTGAACTAGATCTTCTGTTTTTAAAAATGACAGATTATAAGTAGCAGTTTGAACCCTCCGTACAGTATGTCATACAAAGATTAGATACCGCTCTTTAAAAGCGTATGCCCTGACTGTTAACAAATCAAACTGTCTCTATTGAAATGGCATATGTGTGTTACTTTATTGTATTTATGTATTTGTTTTTCTATTTGCTTGAGACGCTAAAACGCATTGTTACATGTTAAAAACTGAAACAGAAGAACTGCGTAAGGATTTCTTGCCTGAGGTAATGAGCGACCCTTGTTACTGGTTATTTGAGATGTATGTCACTTTTACAAAACTCTGTTTACTTTATGTGTTAATATTGTGTTGCATAGAAATGTTTTCTAGACAGAATGTGTTACAAATGCCATTTCTTAATCTGTGAAGATCATTTAATTTTGTTTAACTATTCATCACAGCAAAATGTCATTCTTTTCATTAGTGTTACATTCTGCTTCATATTCCACTAATTTAAAAAATCTGCATTGAAGAAAACTGTTTATCAGAGCAAATTATGGGTTTTTTTATGTTTGCAAGCAGCTGTCTAAGGATTTGTTGAAGAGTTAGTTGGCTGTCATTCACTTGGAATTAAAAAATAATAATTCTTGATATTTGAAAGTTTGGAAATGGGTGCAGGAGAAAGCGGATAAATGTGAGGCTGCCATTTTATTTACCTTCAGATTGTAATTGTTACTGTTCATATAGGTTGTTATGACGACCAAGTAATATAAGAAAGCTTGACCTAAAAAAGAAAGAAAAGCGAAGGTCTGGAAAAAATGAAAATTTGTGCTAGAAAATGTTTGTACTTGACAGTTGGGGTCTGTTCACTATTTGCCATGATAAATGTTACATGTTAAAAACTATGTTGCGATTACATTATTTACAGCAGTAATATATGGTTGTGACTGAAGAATTCAAGCTTATTCTGCCATTACACTCAGTGTGAGTCAATCCTGATAAGAGTGTGAGCTAAGCGCTTTAAATGTAAAATAAATAAATATACTGAATTGAAATTGGCCCCAGTCCTAATGCCGCGGAAAGTTTTTATGTACACTCATGCTGCACTTAACACCAGGATCAGTAGCAAGTACACCTGACTCACCTGTACTATGCAACTATTGGGACAATCTGTTATTCACAATATACTAAGTGCTAAATGCAATAACTTAAATAGGTATTTTATAATGGAAAACACTAATCTTTTTTGAATTTGATTATCCTGTTTATTGGTTTATATTATTAAATAAAATTCAGCTATCTACTTTTACGTGTGTACCTCTGATTATAGATATTGGAAATCATCCTTTTTTTTTTTTTTTTTAAATAGAGGAGTCGTGACTGAAATCTATTATGGGATGTAAATTCATATGGTTGTCAAGGCACTTGCAATTTTGAACGTGTTGCTTCATATTTCCACAAGGGGGCAGCATGCAGCTATATGCTACTTAATGAAACACCAGTTAGCATTTTGTAGTATTTGATTTACACACCGTTTTGTGTTGATTATAACGATATAAGGAGTTTATTTGGGGGACTATACCTCCGTTTTTATTTAAAAAAAAAAAAAAGGTTTTTATTGCGCCTTTCACCAAATAAGAGCTTGATTGGTATTAGCTGTGGACAAAAATATTTTTAAAAATTTAATAACAACAGAGTTATCTGTTTTTGCAAATAGGCTATAATGAAGCTTTTCTGAGCAAGATAGTGAAATATTGACACTTTACATGTGTGTTTGGAGTATATTGTTCAATTTTCTCCATTGGTAAAAATTGATAGCACACGTGTCAATAAATATATGTTTATAGGTTTAAAGAACCTACCGACCATTTTGCATGTTTGAGCCTAATATATTAAATTTTCATACATGTTACTTTACTGACAACCATTTCCCAAAGGATAAAACCGTATTTCAGCTTTCCTGATATTTTGCAAAATCTTTTAATCTTTCAAAATCAAATATTCAAGCAATAACCCACCTTAAAAATCCATGTTCTGCCTGCTAATAATTAAGCAGCCTTACGTCACGGCCATTTAAAGTTTTTCAAAATCCAGGTCTTCTTTTGGGACTATATTCCCTGGTGGAGACATACATTCATTCCGTGCTTTTTATTGCTGTTAAACTCTAAAATTAAGTAACTTCGAAACAAACCTGAATACAAGTGTGTTCTGTTCATCCCAAGAACATCTCAAGTATCAACAAGTTGATTTTAATACATACCAGAATGAACTGAAATCAGTGGAGGTCTGGAAGGTAGGAAAAACATTTTTAATTCACCATTCCANACCAGAATGAACTGAAATCAGTGGAGGTCTGGAAGGTAGGAAAAACATTTTTAATTCACCATTCCAATAGCATGCTTTGGGAAATGATTGTCAGTAACCTAACGTGCATGACATTTGAATATATTAGGCTCAAACGTGCAAAATAGTCGGTATGGTCCTTTAAAGATGTATTAAAGGTATCAGGTTTTGCTTAATATATGTTTATGATGGAAACATCTTGCGGCTACTGCTCTAAATGACATTTCATACAAATACTGGTGAAAGAAATAAAAAATAAATAAAAATTGCAAGTAAAACTAAAAAAAGTGATGAAGTGAACAGGCTGTGGGACTTGTTGCTGACGCTGGGCGGGCCCTAACGCTGTTGTGCGTCATGCGGGGCGGGGANGGGGGGGGGGAAAAAACGAGTGAAGGGAGTTTCCTCAGCGTTTTCCGAGATATGAGATCGGGCCGTTTTTCTGTCGGTCCTTTTTACTATTAAAGAAGAGAAATTAGGAAAAACACGGGGCAAAGAAAAAGAAATTCCCCGCACATTTGGAGAGGCCGCGTAGAAAAGAGCATTTTGCGCTTTTCTCCTTGGCGGATTAGTTGGAGTCTCCGGTGCATGCACAGTATTTCTCCCCCCGTGTGTGTGTGTTTACAAGTGTTTGAACGAGTGCCAGAAACGAGGGAAGAAGGAGGATAAAGTCAAGGAAGGAGGGATGGTGGACAATTCTGGCAGCAGTAAGGCGCAAATGGTGAGTTATGATCCTGCTCAGCGTCCCGAAATATGAGTTTTATCTTTTTAATCCGGCTAAGAAACTACGAGACACGCCATTTAGCCGCCTTTTGATTTACGGAATAGAGTTAGCTTACATTTGTAGATGGAAAAAAAAGAAAAGGAAAAACTTATAGTTAGCTAATTTGACCTTCTGCTAGGCTAACTTGCTTCATGTTTTTAATCTTATGGAAGCGCTATTAAGCTAACTATGTAGAATAATTCAATAATATGTCACATTTGCATGATATTTTCTGTCAAATTTATCAGACATTTATTCGCGCTGGTCCTTTTTGTGTTTGTTTTTAAGAGGAGAAGAGGCTAAAATAAATAGTTTTCTGAGTGGAAGTCAGTTTATTCATTTTTCTTTACAACAACTTTTTACTGGAGGTATTTGATCTCCCTCGTTCTTGCTTTAAATGATTATTATCTGCTATCTTTACTAAAAAACAGTATTAATTTGGGCAAAGAGCGTAAAGATAATCACGATAATCACGTTCAAACTTGTAACAGAATTCCATAATCACTGCTATAAGGAGTTAAATGTGAATTTCTTCTATCATTAAAACACTTTGTAGTAGTTTTTATTCATTTCTGCGGTTTTTTTTTTTTTGCTCCTACAGTAGCAGCATGATGTTTGAATGTGTAGTTGTGACATTTGTGTGTTTTGCTGAAGTCGTTTTGTCCTGCTTTGTGATAAACTTGGTGACGTTGTTTGTGAATTTTCCAGCTCCATTGTTTCTGCTTTTACACATCTGTGTTTAGACTTGCAGAGCCACTATATATGTAAACCTATACAGCCTAAGCCACCATGGAACATAACATAACATCATTTCCATTGTTTATGTCAGCAAATAGAGTTAAGATTTATTGCTGCGGTGATGCTGGTTTTCCAAGTTTGCCTCAGTGGCCTCCCGGTTCAAACATTGACTCAAGTCTGTGATTTTAAGCAGTTACACCTTTACACATTTTGGCAACATCAGCGTCCCGAAAATAATGATACGTGGATTATTCCAATTCCAACATGTGTATTTATGAGTTTATATTTACCTGGTTGCTTGAATTTCCTTCTCTTAAGGCTTTGATTTCTTTTTTCCTACGTGTCCTATGTATGTGTCATTTCATCAAGGGAAATTAGACTTCATATGCATCCTTCTCTTCCACCCACAGCCCAGCATGTCTCAGGAGCCTGGTGTGGCCTTTCCTCAGAGCAGCTCCACAGGGGGGATGAAGCTGGAGGCTGTAATGGAGCAGCTCCAGCGACAGCAGCAGGCCCGACTCGAGATGGAGCGCAAGGAGAGGAAACTGAGAGAGGCCCACATCATGTACGCCCAGCAGGTTGCTGCCCAGCAGGCCATCCTGGCAGCTGCCCGGGCATCGGGGGCCAGCTTCATGGGTAAGGGCTTAGCTGGAGCTGTCCCTGGTGGCATGGTGCCTCCCCGGGTGTCCAACCAGAGCAGCGTGGACTCAGAGAAAGAGGATGATGAGGACAGAGGCCGGGATTCTGGGGATGATGATGATGACAATGAGATGATGGAAGGGGATGAAGGCAGTGATGATGAGGAGGGGAGTGCCAGTGGTCTGGAGTTCCTCCGTAAGCAGACCCTTGCTTTGCAGCAGAGCGCCTCCCGCATCCCGGCTCGCCCGTTTGGCAGTTACTCAGCGTCTGCCCCCCAGAGGGCCGCGTCGNGCCTCCCGCATCCCGGCTCGCCCGTTTGGCAGTTACTCAGCGTCTGCCCCCCAGAGGGCCGCGTCGCCACCTATCAGAGTGAAGCAGGAACCCGATGAAGGCCTCTCTCCTGCGGGACCTCACTCTGCCACCTCTCCTAACGGACAGGCCGACTGGAGCTTTGATGATCACTTCAGACAGGTTAGTGCTCTGCCTTAGCTTCTTGCTATGCTGTATCCTCCTTAATGCTCAAGATCCTGGTTTGGTCTGTTCTCAGTTATGTCTTCAAAACACTCTCCTCCAAAGCAAAGCTGCCTTCCTGACATGTTTACAAAGACAGAATTATCCTATCTGGAAAGTTTTTTTGACCTTATCTCTGAAGATTTCCCTTTGCCGTCCCTAATCTAGCATCAAAGTTGTGCTATCTTTTCCAAAATGCAGTGCGTCAACAGAGCTGTTTAATCCAAACACAGATGTCCCTCTGTCATTGAGTGTGACCTGCAGAAGAAAGGCCTTTCACTGTTTTCCACTCTCCCATCAAGCATGTGTGTGTTTTTGTTTTTGTTTTTTTTTGACCGCTTAGCCCACTCCCCTGCTGTGAGTGACAGCTTAATCTTGACTATGGTACAAACCTCTGCAGTGGTATCTTTGTGAGACACTTCAAATCTTTGTGGAGGGCTAACCGCCTATTGGCTTTTGTGGCTAAAAATCCTCCTAAGTGAGTCCTGGCAGAGGGCCAGGCTGGAGCGCAATGTGTTCACACTCACTAGTTCTCTCCCTCTGTGTGTGTGTGTGTTTCTCTCTGTCTTTCTCTGTCCCTCTTGGCGCTGTGCTCAGTCTCTGGTTTGGCTCTGATCCAGATAGTGGAGGCAGGCAGGGTAGGGCTGCTGCTGTGAGGCTGTGGGTGGTTGGCCAGGTCAGCACGAGGCTTTTGGGTGGGTGGGTGGGNCCCCCGCACACCTCAAGAGTTTCGGCTGTGTGCCAAGTGCACTTTCCCTTGAAGGTAAATATTGCCTCACCGCAGTGTTACAGAACACTGGAATGCCAACAGGGAGCTACAAGTGGTTTAGCATCGTAGCTGGGGAAGTAGCGGGCCAAGGAGACACAGCAGCCCATGGATGATATATAAAAAAAAAACAAAAAAAAAACATAGTTGCACAAGAGTGGGGAGTGACAGAGGACAAATCTGTGCCTGATCAGTGAGCTGAAGGTGCTGGCCTATCATGTGTCTGGATTTTATTACTGTCTATTTAAAGGGAAATGTCTTTGAGTGGTGCTCCTGTAGCCCACATTGCTAAATTTAGCTTTGGCACATGGACATTTGGTAGTGACGAGAAAAAGGAGCATTGGAGTACAGAGATGATAAGACAATTGCATAATGGTGGGGGGNGGTATTCTCTAGAACATGAATATAAATGAATTGAAGTTTCAGCGCATTGTTTCGGCAGCTTGTTGTTTCCAAAGGCATTAGACAAAAACAGGGTGAGTATTATTTGTAAGGTGAGCAGACTTTGTACGAACACGGCGTCAGAGCAGAAGATCACAGCAGCAAAGTTGTAGCTGACCAGTGGCCTATCTGTGGCCGGGTGTCTTTTATTAGGAGAGGCAGGCTGAGTCTGGGGGTTGGGGGAGGCATTATGGGACGAGAATTGGTCTGGCCTTTTTTTGTTTCCTCTCTTTTATCTTTCCTGTCATTATGTCAGCTCTGCAGTATTTAATGATGGCTCATCTCTTCAGGCAGTTTCAGGTTGCACTGCTGTAGAGGGAGGGGGATAGTGAGGCAGGGGAACAGTTTTTTTNTTTTTTTTTTTTTTTTTTTTTGTCTTTTTTATGTCATTGTCTTTGAGAGGCCAGAGACAAGCCTGGCAGATGCCGCAAATACCAACCCTATATAATAGTGGGGAAGCACATTTATTATCTACTAAAAACAGTGACAGAGGAGAGATTCAATAACCAGCTGAAGGAAGAAGCGTACAGAAGAACATTTACATTGACATTTACATTTCACATAGCTGGCGTCATTGGGTGGAGACTTTTATCCATAGCACCTGACAGTTTGTTTGCTTTTGTTTTGGCCACACTGGTTGAAATACTACCATGGTTTTCAACAACAGAGGAATTTAGCTCACAGTTCTACTCCGAGACAGAAATATGAAAATGTGCTCCAATTCTTTTTTCATCAATTCTGTCAAACAACTGACAGTAACAATGCCAAAGTTCAGAGCTGTAACACCTAAAGAGATGGAACATGCAGAATATTTTATAAATACAACAATATGGGTATTGCGATATACCTGTATTGACGATAACCATGATATTTAAAAAATGAAATATTGATATCATGTTAATAATACACATGATAATATCATGTAAATAATCCAGCACCTATTAAATCATTTCCATTTCTTTCTGTTCTCACTTTGTCTCCCTCCCCCAATGCCCCCCACCACCCGCACACACACACACACACACACATATGTCATGTGATGCCATAACCCAGTAACTAGCTAGCTAGCTTGCTACTACCACAGTGTGTGGCTACTACTGCCGTAGTAGCCACTGCTAAATCATGATGGAGGAGATGACAGACGAGAGCGAGACGCTCTACCCTAACCTGAAAAAAGTTAGNGCTAAATCATGATGGAGGAGATGACAGACGAGAGCGAGACGCTCTACCCTAACCTGAAAAAAGTTAGCTGGCCAGTGTGGGAGTTTTTTGGATTTGGTGAAAAAAAGACAGGGTGTTGGTAGACGCCCCAATCTGCAGGAAATGCCGATCGACAGTAACTGCAAAAGGGGGCGATACCACCAACCTGTTCATAAGTTATCATGGCGTTGGACTTGACAGGATTTTCTCTCTCCTGGTTATTTGTTAGATTTGTGAATCTTTTGTTTATCAGGTCATCTGGTTCNCAGGATTTTCTCTCTCCTGGTTATTTGTTAGATTTGTGAATCTTTTGTTTATCAGGTCATCTGGTTCCTTTACGCCATCCTTTAAGGTGGAATTGCTCTTTTTGTAGCTTTTGTACAGTTCTGGTTGCAGACTCTTTGTACNCATCCTTTAAGGTGGAATTGCTCTTTTTGTAGCTTTTGTACAGTTCTGGTTGCAGACTCTTTGTACCTCCCTACACTCCTATTTGGAGTCTAATTCATTTGACATAAAAGAGACAAAATGCACAATAAACAAAGCTAAAGATGAATTTGACTGATAGCATTATTATTATTATTTTGTTTTTTTCAAAATTTCTATAGATATTGCGATAATATCATGGTGAATTATTTTGGCCACAATAATTGTGTGGTGAAAATCTGATATTGTGACAGCCCTATATGACAAAAAAAAACAAACAAAAAAAAAACCAAGTAGGACATGTAATTATATACACTAGCAACACTGGTCCAGCAGCTGTTTGGGTACTCCTTGCTGTAGTACTGTACTCACGAGTGTTTTGAGTGCATATGAGTGGTGAGGGCGCACATGGGTCACATGGGAGTGGACAGACATGGGCAGCCAATGTTTTTGTATCCGTGATGTATGTGTGGTGACCTCAGCCCCGTCCAAAACAGCAGAGTAAATAACTGTCAAACAAGGGGACGGACAAAGGCAGCGCGTAGAGAGAGAGAGAGAGAGAGAGCTGGGGCGAGTTAACAGGCCCTGGCCTCCACCGCATTGGGACCGGGGCTGCATGACCCCTGTAATCACTATCACCACCCCACACACACACACACACACACACACCCCTCCACTCCCTCTGATAATCCCTCTTTGATTAATAGAGTTTTAATCATGACTGCAGATGGTTGAATAGATGCACGGATAGTAGGTTATATGGCGCCGTAATGGTGGCGACTTGAGTTGAGTCGGCTCGATTCTGCACTTGAGCGATGCTGTGTGATACGCCACAGGTGGTGAGGGTGCAGCGGTTGAGGTTTTTTTGGTTTTCCGGCTCACATGCTCTTTTGTTGCTGTGAAACTGCCTCAAATGAGAGAAAATGGAGGCAGTTAGCAGCGCAGGTCTTTATTTGCATTGGTGTGATGACAAACTTACAGGGAGTGACACAAAGATGTCTGTCGTCACATCACAGCTTTCATCAGGAACGTTCGCTTATCGGGCTGGTGATCAGGCCTCCGTTTTCCTTTGACAGTTGCTGCCATATTTTTATTGTTACCTCTGCCTAGGTGTTTATGTGATACCACGTTTTGTTTTTTTTGTTTGTTAGCAGGATATCTGGAAAGTTTTGGATGGATTTGGAGGACATTTGGGGGTCGGACAGATGATGTTTGGATGTGAAATTACACTGACTGACCAAACTTGACAGATAGGTTCAAAATCTCATCCACTACTCAGGCAAAAACAATTACACTAATTGGCCTGATGGTGGCGCCGTAATAAGCACGTCTATATTTTGGCTTGTAACTATTGAAGTGTAAGTGGTAGAATCAAAATTCTTTTTTCCTGGATTCCTTGGGTCTATATGCATCCCACCATATAGGCCACATCTATTTTCACCTGACTTGATTTTCCACCATTTTCAATTTTTCTTAAAACATTTTTTTCACATCTTCTCCTTCAATTTTGGCTTAATTGACACAAAAGGTTGCATGTAGAATGTCTGGAGCAAGCCGGGGAAAAGTTATTTCCTTGTTTTTTTGACATTCCTTAATATTTTGCTACAATTGGCTGCCAAAGATATGCAACCCTGCCTATAAAATCCCTGGCAGAAGTATGCACACTCTGAGTACCTTCTTAATAATCAATAAATTTTTCTCTAAAATGTTTCAATGTAAACTAAGATCTGCGGTTAATGCAAGATTGTAAGATTTACATTTCTTTTTCAACATTAATTACACCCATTATTGCCTCAATTGCAATTTTCAAAGCTGATTTTTCTTTGTCCTTTTCAAAATGAATATTAACAAGTTGCAGGTCAACCAACATAAGCACACTGACTTGTGAAGAGTATGTCAGCTACAGAGCTTAGTTTCTGCATAAACTGAAAGGTTAATGAGAACAGTGAATTGGAACTCTGTGTGCTAAATGGTAATGCTAATTAAAAATTAGCCTACCATATGTAGTTAATGCATTGCCAAAGCCAATGTATCTAGCAGGGTCTGTTACAACAGGCTAAATAAGTACACTGTATTCTGATCATATCTGTAGTTTGTCAGTCATGCTGATCAGAGACATTATGATCTGAGATGCTAAAATTGAGGCAAGACTGGAAAAGACTCTTTGTTTTGAGAATGTAGTTAACTGTGCTGTAAAGCTGACAAGATGCCCATTTGTTGCTTGTATTTTCTGAAGTGCGACTGCAGATTTTTTTGTGTGTGTGTGTGTGTGTATATATATATATATGCACAAAATGCTACTTATAAACAGAGGACAGAATGCAGAATAACAGGGCAAATAAATAATTATATATAAGAAATATAAATTTATATATACGTGTATGTATATATATATATATATATATTTCTTATGTATAATTATAAGTAGCATTTTGCCTCAGGTTTCTTATTTGTTCAGATTCAGCTTTTCTTGTTTTTTGGTACTGTTGTAGGATATGTACAATTTGAGTAACTTCTTTTTTTTTTTTTTTTTTTNTTTTTTTTTTTTTTTTTTTTAACATAAAAAAAGTGTTGCCAACAGATGCAACCAGATCACAGTGGTTCGAATCTGGTTGCCTAGGGCAGCCTGGCAACCGTTACTGTCAACCCATGCCACCGTTTAACCCTTAAGCCCTGCTTCTACTGCTCAGGCATCGAAATCTGTTTGTTGAGCCTGTGCTGTTGCATAATTTAGCTGTCGCCCCAGCAACGCATCAGCCAGGAAGTGGGGAGCTGTGTGGCTGCAGCGCAGGGATCAATAAGGATTGTGTGTGAGCTTTTAGAGCTGGGAATGTTTGGCCTCATTTATGCTTCATTTATGATATATGAGGAGGACATTGTATTTATCAGATGGACTCAAGTATTAATTTTGACAGTGGAATGTGGAACAAATGTATCCTGGTGGTGCATAAGTCCACCATTGGAGTGTTGGTGTTCATACAGCATAGTGCTGTATCACCGTATGTGTGTATTGTAGTGGGAGTCAGGAGGCATCGCTGCCTGGCGTGCTGACCCACTTTCTGATTTCTGCAATGTCTTGTTGGCGTCTCACATGCCATAACTCTCAGTGGTTGAGCCATGCTCTCTGATTGAGCCGTGCTTGTCGGACTTCCTGTTATGTTGATGTAATAAGGTTGGAATTACAGTCAGAACCCTGTTTGTCCAAACTGCCTGTAAATGGAGTCATTCAGATGAGAAATGATTATAAAGCCTGACAGCCATTAAAACATAACACAGTGCTGCTCAAAACCAGCAGCAGTATAACACACAACTGCATTGATTGATGGTGTTGTATTGTTGGTGAGTGTTTGAAACAACATAGGGATCTCTGTTTACTGAATGCTTTTGTACTGCACTCTGAGTGCATACATCTTCAGCAAGGGTGACCGTAGTGGGAATTAAAGCCATAACTCTGACATTTATGTCTGCCGTACACTCACAGCATTCCAATAAACATACAGTTTCTCATCAAAAAGAAATGGAAAAATGCTGTAATAAAGGCCTGATCGTCCTTTGTGCTGATATATGACACATTCCATCCTCTTCTCAGTCAAATCTTTGTGTGTAATCTCCAAACATTTAGGATAGTCCCTGTTTTCTGGGCCCATGGCATCAGTGTAACTATGGTATATAGACTGATCGTGGGCTAACATCTATGATGTAACTCCATAGTTTTTGGAAGGGGGGGCAGAAAGAGCACACATGTAATATGTATGCGTATATATACGTATGTAACGTAGTACTCATAGTACCGTCGCAGAATGTGCATGCAGGTTGTGTGAGAACCTTTTATGGTCATGTCCCTGTGTAGCATCGTGGACAGGAACTGCCACGATGACTTTCACAAATGAATGTTAAAAACACACACACACACACACACACACACACACAAACGCCTTTACACTCTGCTCACAGCAATGAGCATATCTCAAAATCTAAACTATGCATATAGTTCAGATAACTTTTAAAGTGTTCAGTGATATTTTGTTCATATTGTTTACACTGACAAATTTATGTCTTAATAAAATTTAATAAAACTACCTAAAACGAATGTCCAATTTTTGTCATTATTTTTTAATTTATGACACAACGTCAGTAGTTTTTCCAGTTCTTAAACTTTATTGATTTACATAGAGCTTGGATTGTGCTGAGTGTAGGGATATGAAGCATTTGAAGATAGTCAAAAATGACATCACCATAAGCAAAAATACCAACGTAGACTCTGGCAGACCCTTTCTGTTGCAGGGTTCAAAGGTTTAAAGCTGGTATCTCTACAATAAATCATCCATAATGATTATAGTCTCGTACAGTGTAATTTCCAAAATGTCCTTTAATTTTCTTTTTAAAGCCACTTTTGTGTAGCAGTTCAGTGGTTCCCACAGTTGGAGGTTCTCTATTACATTGGGGAATATTCCATTCTGTTTTTTGATATGCAGGAATGTAATGACGACAGCATGCAGGAATAACTTATTCCATCAAAGCTGTACTTTCCTCCAGTTATAACGTCAGTATAATATAATCATGTGCGAAATCACATCTAAAAAGTGTTTCTTAGATTTAAATCTATGAGAAGGCAGCTTTGACATCTACAAAAAATAGCTTAACTGTCTTGCCTAATATAATATATAATTATAATATACACTACCGCTCAAAAGTTTGGAATTTTCACATAGAATCAATGTTTCCAGTCATGTGAAACTAGTTTTGTTTCATATGTGTGTATGTATAAAACGATTCTATATGTCTGTTAGTATTTTGCACCTACGTAGGTTTAAAATAATTAGCACGAAGCTGTAAAAAATGAAGACATTGTACAACTGTCCAGAATCATGACATGAGTTGTAGATGATTCCAAATTCATGTAGAGAAGCTGTATGTGGTTTCGGAGATTATTAGGAACTTCTAGATTATTCCCTGATGCTCTAGAAACTGTTGTCTCATATTTGCAAAGCAGAGATAAATCTCATGGTGGATACTTTGATGACAAATCACTAAAATACTGTTATTTATCGTTTAAAAACTTTGAAATACTAAATAAAAATTTTTAAAATACATTTTGATATTCGTTTCATATGATAAAAAAACACACTGTTATTGAATAACATAGCAAGAACTACTTAAATGACAAGTGATTCTAAACTTTTGAGTGGTGGTGTATAATATAGCCTAATATGTATTAAAATATTGTTAGTTAAATTGATGAATTGTTTTCCATTATTTCCATTAGACCATATGAATGTATTTAGCTCCTCCCCGTGGCCTTTTGTTTGTCGTCCGGATGACTTCATGAGTAGGAAATGCTGTTACTAATGACATTTGTGATGAATGGGCAGGACAATAAATGGTTAACCTCATTTCCAAATTTGTCCCATACAGCTACAACACTGATCTCAGTACCGATAAAGCTGCTAAAGGTGTCTGATTCCAGCTTTATTTTTAGCTCAATGGGGTAAAATTTGCCCGACAGTTTGGCTGTCACCTTTCTTTTTGTTTTTTTACTGTTCCCATGTCGTACATCTGCTCAATAAAAACTACCTCAGACGAAATGCAGAATATAATTTTGTCCAAGGCAGGTAAAATAATTGGTTTCTCTTATATTTGACTCCACTTGAAAGAATCTTCTGGTAAACTCTCAAAGTCATTCTTATTCTAAGCTGGACGTGGTAATACAGCGTTTCAGCAGAGTATGCTGAGGTTTCGTGTTTACACATTCATTTATATGGTGCGTAGCTCAGGGATTTTTCAGTTTATGTTCGTAGTTCAATGCTGTGTGAACATTGCTTTGCCTCATTAACAGCAGGCCGTGGCTGGCTGGCTTAGATGGAGACCACTGGGCTTTTAGCTCTTGACTGCCTTTTTAATGGCATTTTTCTGATGGAGGCTACTCTGGCTAATGTAGCCCAACTGCTATGTTGTGGTTAATTTGTGTCAAGATGGAAAAACACAAGAACCTACAATTGCACAATTAGTCGTAGCAATTTTATTTCACAATCCCAGTTTCCAGTAACATATTAACAATATTAAACAATTTAATTTAGAATGTACCTTGTATTAAGAAAAGGTATGGATATGAGATGTCAGTGGAATTATATTTTGTTGTAAAACCATAATTGTCATGATCAGTTTCTCAAAGTAGCCCAAATTGTCTTGTTCTGTGCACATCAGAAATAAGTTACACAAAGGAGAATTCAGCTGCATTAAAGACATTATCTATTTTAATGTTCCATCTTTCTATTATTTGGGCATTTCTGGGGGAGGTGGAATGACCTGAAATTGTTTGTGTGGATGGCAGTTTCAGATTTATAAAGGCATCTTCATGCTACAGTGGCCAAGCTTTGTTTTGTGCTGGCCTGCTCCTAACAGCCAAGTGTAGAAGATTCCCCTAGCCCAGAAATAGAGGTATTGAATTTAGTAGGAAGATTGGGGGGGGGNGAGGAGATGCTATGGAAGAAGAAGAGGGGTTAGTGGTCTGCACTACACTGCCCCACCCAGAGGAAACATTCCAGACGGAATTAAAGAGTTAACTCTTCAAACAGTGAACATTCCCACCGGGGGCTCCCAACAAGAGACAGGGGGTTTTGATGGGGGTGGGTGGGTGCATGTCCGTGTTGTTGGGCCCCTGATTGGTGATCTTTCAATTCATTTCACTCAGTGTCGCAGGGGCTGTAAAAAGAAAAAAGCCAAAGGGCCTGAGTGGGAGGAGCTGGATGGGAGGGCTACGGGTGCAGGCAGAGACACTTATTTTATTTGTCTGAGTCCCAAAGGGCGCATCTGCTGCTGCAGGCGGGAGGAGGCTTCTCATGGTGGGTCCAGTTCCTTCACCACAGCCACACACACACACACACACACACACATACTGGTCAACAGCCTTTATTGGCAGTGTCCAGTCTGCCACGATGACTCTACTGTCCACACTGGGATTTAAAGTGGGCTAAAAAAAACCCACAGTCCTACGTCCTAGAGAGGATGCTAGGGTGCTCCAAATCAAAATGAGAAACAGTTTAATAGTTTTTTTATTCTTCATTTCATCCATAGTATTTAGACATGTAGTAAGTCTGTCTTAGATCACTCTCACACTCTTCCTCTTCCTCGTGTTTAAAGCTCCTTTTGAGAGTTGGAACATGCAGCTGTTGCCAAGCTGACAGGCTCATTTCCTTTGTGGTTTTATTATCTATACGGGCTAATGATTTGCATTGTTTGAATTTGTCCTTTAAAAAAAAAGTTGAGAGAGTCCGACACTCTTGTACAGATCCTCGTTTTTTGCATTGCCAGGTGCACCTATGAAGAGCACAAGGTCTTCTTGCCTTTGTATTAGAGGTGTCTGGCCTGTAGCTGATGTAATAGCCACAGTAACATGCAAATGCCTTTTTTTGGCTCACTCCTCATGCGCATCGCCACTGAAGGCCACACTGCTCCTTTCCATTTAATTGAATTGAAAGGCAAAAGTTCTCACATTTAAATGCAAATGCTAAGTGTCCATTAGGTGTGTCACACTTTTTTTTTCCCCCCAAATCGACCCTTGAGGATTGACTTCCTTGCTTCTAATGGAAACTGAGCTACTGATGCCTGCTGTAATCTGATCAGTTGGTAGTGAAACCACAAGCCCACCCCTCCCATCGCCGGTCCCATTCGTCCTTTAAAACCACTCCCACTCAGCATATCTCAACACCTGCTCTTTAATGAAGGCAAACAGACAAAGGGGAATAGCCAAATGAAACAAAGACATCTACCAACGCCTTTGGCAGCTGCAGAACACCAAGGTCATATGACACAGTCGAGAACAAAGTCTCCTGCAGTTTTGTATAGGCTGACTGCATGTATGTAGAGCGATTACATTCAGTACATATGTACAGTCTGCTGTGTGTACTGTGTGTTGTTCTGACCCTTGGCACAGTATGTGAGGTCCTGCTGTCCTTGTACCATGTATGGTTTGTATACAGAGCCTGTAATTTGTCAGTCTGTCTTTGCACCACTATAATCAACTAACTATAATGTAAAAACCTGCCGAGTATTCCTGCATTAAGCCTTGCCAAGTTAAATATATTCTTTAGACAGAAGGATTTCCTTTTAGAGGATTATTTGCCACATTTTCTACATTTTACAATTGCGTACTGAGTAAAGATATTCTGGTAATGTCACCTACATGGCTTCACATAAAGTGATTTCTTTTTCTTGTTCTTTATTGACAGTAGTTGGTGTTATAGGTCATCTGCACAAATAGTATTGCTGAGAGCTCACAAAGATGGTATTGTGGAGGGATTTGTTAAATCTGTGAATAATTTATTTTATTTCTGTTAGTTTGATAAGTGATTGATCCTTTGGGGGATATTTTAGTGTCAAAAAATATGAGGACAGATACATAGAAATCTGTAGTTTCTGTATTTGTCATAGTCACGGCTGTTTTTACACGTCAGGAAATGGTGCTTAAGGTGTTGGAAACCATTTTTCTTTGAAGTGATAATCTAAAATCATTATTGCTCCATGTCCGTAATATCCATCAGAGATAAAGTTTAAAAATTGACATTTGTCACAGTGTCTTTGATAACACCAACCTCCTGTAACTGGAAACAGATTTGGATTTTAGAGCCGCAACTATAAATTGCTGTGGCCGTCTTAATCGTGACTGCTTCTTTTCTCTGTGCTTTGTCAGTAAGTGAAGTTGTGCCAGCACCTCGGTTTGACTTGTGATCCCAGCCACGGTGACCCAGCTTTACTCCTGCAGAAAGTGTCAGGCAGTGAACAGATGTAGAGGTGAAGAGTGAAAATCTATTGGTAGTGGCTTTCTTGGCTGTCTCCCATCATTGCTTTGGCTGAGCTCCAGTGTCAGGCCCCCGTAGGTGCTAACTGGACCACTGTGTCAGGCTGACTGGGACCTGGCACAAAGCCATCCAGAGGAGAGGGAGGTGACAGAGGTGGAGGAGGTTTTCCTTTCACTCTTGCTTGCCTTCTTTTCAGCCTGCCAGCATGCTCGCTGCGCTGCTTGCCAACATCCCACGTTGTTTATAGTAGCATGCGGCCAGGTTGCTTGTCTGCCAAGTCCTCACACATAAGCTGGGCATAATCGTGTGCTTGTATGAAGTGGCTACCAGCAGAGGAGGCGGGGTTAAAAAANTAAAAAAAAAAAAAAACTCCTGGCTGCTACCCAGGAAACTTCACATTAGACTAAAAGCAATGTGTTCACAGCTCAGCTTCCAACATTTACACTCTACATTCAAGGCATTTGGCTGACCCTCTTCTCAGAGCCCCACACTTCCTGGATCACAGTCATTACAAGCAGCCAGCTGGAAGACTTGTGGCTGTTAAACCCATAGGCGTGAATATAGATTTAACTAATGTGGTAGTCCTATAGAATGTACACATGAAAATGTTCTTTTATGCACTGGTTCATGCAGAAAAACCTTCCCACAAACATGTGTAAAGTCTCTTTTCAGTTAAAATGTTTCCAACTGTTCTTGGAAATGTATGTATGATTTATAAAATGATGGAACTGAACAGAATAAACAAATCATATCATAATCAGTTCAGTGTTTTTAGAGGTGTTTTGGTAGTTTTGTATTAAGTCATGCTGATGTCATGATTCAATGCAGTTTTAATACAGCGAAGAAAAACAACTACCTGAGAATGATCCCGACACTTGCATTTGGAATCCAACTTTATTAATGTATAATATTTCAGACTTTTAGACTTAACCACAAAATAAAAGATGGGACTCTATAAATTGTTAAATTGTTTGATTTCCCCATTTTTTTATGGAATCGTTGAATTGTACAGCATATTGTTACACCTCTGCACTTTTCAGGTGATTACATAAAAAAACCCACATCACGCTCTGGCTGGTTGCTGATCTGGTTAACAGACAGTCACAGTGTGAATAGAACTATGGACCATGTCAACTGCAGTTGATAATTTCAGAAGCCATGTTAGTAAATGATTAAAGAGTGGCACAGAAATTGAGAATTAACAGTAGAGCTTTTAAGACGGGACTAGAGTAAACGTAGCTGAGTTTAACAATATACTCATTGCAGCTAAATATGTGGAGTTATCAGAAACATTGCTTGTTCTGTGATATCTCTCAGTATGAACATTCTACGCCATTTGCTGTAGAATTTTTCTTCCATGCTCAATTATTTGTCACATTCGGATACATTATATTTCTTTCCATTTCAGGTGTCCAACTTTAGAAATTACAGTAATATTCTATTTCTGACATTTAAAGGAACATACCACCCATTTTGCATGATTTTAGTGGACTGACTATAGAAAATTGTAATGGCTGTTTTGGTTTTGGGGTTTTTGAGTTCACAAATTTTGTTTCCAAAGCCTGGCAGAGAAGCCAAGATGGTTTATTTCTTTAATATGTTTAATTACTACAGTGTGTAAGAAATTCTTATTTGCTCTTTTTTTTTGCTCTTTTTTGTTTTCTTTGATGAAATATAATATCACTATCTGTAGAAATTGTGTTTTATCCAGTATAATAGTGACCTGTAAGCCCATGTGGACTGGGCATGTATGTATGTATTCATGACACTGAAATATAAAAATTCATTCATTCATTCATTCATATATTCAGTTTTCATAGACATAAGGTTACTGACAATCATTTCCCAAAGCATACTACTGGAACAGTGAATTAAAAATATTTTTCCTACTTTCATTGGTTTCAGTTCATTCTGTGCGCATGCGTCGGCGTTTTTGTTTGCCCGACTCAAGCCCTGTTTTAATTCACTATTTTAACCAG
>VXCM01004268.1:0-32500 GCA_014773175.1 Lucifuga dentata
GATCAAAACTGAGTAAGGTTCACTTATTATTTTTAATTAAGTTGCATGTTAGCATTTACAGTGTACAATTAGCAAGTGGAGACCAAACAGAGTGAGCTGGGAAAAGAAAGGAAACATAAATAAACACTAAATTCACATTAAATAAACCTTAAATACAAATGCAACAATCACAAATGAGTGGGCAGTAGAGTTTTGCAGCTGTAAAATGATTTTAAGCTATCAATCCTACTGAAAAACACACTCAACACACAGGTCTCAGGATGGTAAAATCATTGAAAACATAACAGCCTCTCTCTGTCCAAATCCATGTTGCTATGACTACCACCAAAGAGATGTGTGGAATACTGCTCTGTAGCTGTGATTAGTTGGAACTAACATCAGCACTTCCACCTGATTTACATTCACTGATCAGCTTCTATTTGCCACCATGAAAGCATCATCTGATAGAGTCAGCACTTCACTTCTGTTTGGATGCATGCAGAGTAAAGACGAGACAGATCTGATAATCTTTTGGCTTTCTAAACCGGAAAAAACACCTTTAGACAGCCAAGGAAAGATCCAATCTGTGCTGTTAAAGGCTTAAATTTCACATCTGAGCTCTGCTACTGCCAGAACACAAGAGTGTGAGATTCAAAGTAAGCAATGAAGAAAGATGCGATTCATAATGAAGGCAGTAAAATAAAACAGGAAAAGGAGTTCATCAAAATGTGAAGTAAAGGTTAAACCAAAAAAAAAGAAAGGAAAAAAGAGGGTGCTAAAATAGTCAAGAAACATTTAGGTGAAGGAGTTACTGAGAATTTGTTAAAGAGTAAAAATGTTTTATTAATAGCTGTTTATGTTTCATTTAAATGTGATTTTTACGAGACAAAAGATATGAAACTGACTTACTGTAAAGTGTGTGTTGTATGCAGGGCAGGCCCGTATGAAGGCCCTAAACAGATTCAGAAATTTCATAGTTCAAAATCTGGAACACTAACCTTTATCTCATTCTCTTTTTTCCCTCCCCTGATTCTTTCTTTCCTCCAGACAGACATTCTCTTCAGTCATGATTCTATTCTGAACATTTTATCTACAGAAACTCTGACCTGATGCAGTCATGTCATCATCAAACATTTTTTTTTTTAGTTTGTTGTTTTTCTTTTTTCTTTTTTTTTTTTTTTTNTTTTTTTTTTTTTTTTCTTTGCATTAAATTCCAAATAGTTTGAAGTCTGGGCCCAGGCCTGTATATTCAGATAGAGAATGAGAAGTTGAATACCTAAAAGTGAATCATTTTGGATGGTTTTTATCTCTGACATCATCAAACTCTGCTTTAAGATAACTACACCAAACCCTTAGTAGGGCTCCCATGGGAGGTTTGGGTCATCAAGCAACTGATTATGTAATTTAAAATGTAGGGTTCCACTGATTGTATGTCCATATTTTGACTAAACATCGTTGCTGTAGTTATTGAAGTCTGTGGATTTGTGTGATGTGTTAGCAGGTAAAATCCACACAGGTCATTCCAAGACTTTCCAACAGGATCTGAATGAGTTCAGTGTTTAACTTGTGGCTGTCAGTGACTCTGGGTGCAATAACACTGATCGCTGATCTCCAGCAAGTAGACCATTCCAAAGCCTGGAAAAACACACACACACACATGCAATATCACCTCTGGCCTCTGTGTGACCAGCAACAGAATCATAATTACTGACACACAGTAACACTTAGAGACTGAAAAGATGAGTGTGATGTATGCACCAACACACTCAAATACGTAAAAACAAACATCCATACACAAATACTTGTGCACCAAGACACTCCAATTTTTTTTAATCTATTATCTGTACAAACATCCATGTTCACTCATACAGTATCTACATACCACAGACATAAATGTCCCACTCATGGCCAGGTTAAGCCTGCCTGATTGTTTTGTGCTGGTTTGGCCTGGTTAGGTTTGCTTTGATCATGGAAAGAGGAAAATATTTTCCTTTTCTGCTACATTCTCTCTAAATTGCTGATAACATTGATTACCTCTTAAATGTTAGAAGATAATTGGGCACACATTCACTCTGCAGATTGTCTTTGAATATTTATTCTCAATAGTTTTGAATTGTTTTTAAAGTTTGTTTGCTTTTTTTAACTGAAAAAAAGAAAAGGTTTATATTTTATATTGTCACTCACTGGAAGCAATGGCAGCCTTTAAAATAAAATGCCTGTTTGGCATTTTTACAGAAACTATTTGACACACGCCGTATGATTCATAACACCGTGTGTGTGTGTGTGTGTGTGTGTATGCGTATTCTGGGATCCAAGCTCGTTCTGGAGTGAAGCCTGGATTAACGAATGCAGGGGAGACAACGCCAAGAATCCAATTCACATTATCACCATGGCCAGGTCCATGTGCCAGGGCGCAAACACACACACACATACACACACACACACACACACACACACACACACACACACACACACACACACNGCTTGCACACGTTTCTTCACCTCTTTTCCACACACACACACACACACATACACATACATACACCAATGGATGCCATTTCCAAGTTTAATAAACAATTGAGTCTTTCTCTTTCTTCCATTCTGTTGCTTATGTCATTTTAAAAAATATTAAAGATTTTATGCAGTGTAAGTTCAGTGTAATGGTTGTGTGAAAATAAAAAATGAGGGCCAACAGTCTAAAGGTAAAATTTGATCCAGTGCTTCTTCCTCGCTGCACTCCACTCAGGGCCAGAGCAAACTAACCAATTTATTCTCATTTATCACTAATGCTCTGAACAAATATGGATGAATGATGATACCACACTGTTCATGGAAAGTTGGAGCAGTGGGTTTTCAGGCTTTCTGAGGACTCACTTTAAAAAAAGATGACCTGTGGTGTGTGTCAACATAAACCGGCAGAGGCAGGTGAAGATTCAGGCAGACAGACNTAAAAAAAGATGACCTGTGGTGTGTGTCAGCATAAACCGGCAGAGGCAGGTGAAGATTCAGGCAGACAGACAAAGTCAGACTGACTGACAGAAGGTCAGAGATCCAACAAGAATGCAGTTACTAAATGAGACAGACTAATGGAGAGTCAGACAGACAGGAGTTCACATTCACAGTCTCGGCCTTTCCTTTGGTAGCATCTTTAACTCCTAACACCTGACCTCTGACCTGAAACAGCAATAAACTGACATGGAGGAAGTACCAGTGTCACCACCAAAGGAAGGACTAGCTTAAAGGTAGTACACTTTTCACGAACAGGGTGGACAGCAGCCTGAAAGTTTGCTTTGTGGTGCATCTCCAAAAATAAATTCCACTTCAACATTTAACAAAATGAATAGGCTCTAACACAGGATTTAAAATGATAGGATAAAATAAATCACATATATTTACATTTATAAAATACATATACTTTTACCTACCTACAAGTGCCTATCTATAAATACCTATTCAAGCACATAAGCAGAATTTTCTGAATCAAAGCGGCCCTGATGGCAAGAATTAGTCACTTTTAAAGGACCATACCGGCCATTTTGCATGTTTGAGCCTAATATATTTAATTTTCATAAATGTAACATTACTGACAGTCATTTCCCAAAACCTACTACTGGCAGGGTGAATTAAAAAATGTTTTTCCTACCTTCCAGACTGCCAATGGTTTCAGTTCATTCTGGTATGCTATTAAAATCAACTTGTTGATACTTGAAATGTTCTTGGGATAGGTAATCCATCATCGTGAACAAGACGTGTATTCAGGGTTTTTTTTTTTCAAAGTTACATAATTTTAGCGTTTAAGCACAATAAAAAGTGAGGAGTGAATGTATGTCTCCACCTGTGAATATAATCCAAAAAGAAGACCTGTGTTTATCAAAAAATTTGAATGACCATGACTTCATCATGTCAAACGTCAATTTTAAGGTGGGTGTATCGCTTGAATATTTGATTTTGGAAGATTAAGAGATTTTCAAAATATCAGGAAAGCTGAAATACGGTTTTATGGTTTGGCAAATGATTGTCAGTAACGTAACATGTATGAAAATTGAATATGTTAGGCTCAAACACGTAAAATGGCCAGTATGGTCCTTTAAGTCTTAATCTGGCACCAAGAAAGACCTGAGTTGCACACTGGTTCACAGTAAACTCACTAAGATCTACCATCCACCAATAACAAGACCAGTATAACCAAGTTCCTTCACGAATATGGTTGCATTTCCATCATGACGCTTGGCTGAATGCTGTGAACAGACAAATAAACACTGACTGACATAACCATGAGATAGTATCCTATGTGTTATACAGTATGTACATGGAATGTGTCATCTTATAATTCATTATGGTGCCAAAAACACATTCAAAGACCACAGGAAAAGTGATTCTGAAACTGCATTTTTAACACTCTCTGCTCAATCTCTGTCACAGGTTTTTTTTCCTGGAAGATGGTCTGTGAAGATGCAGGTTTTAATCCATTAGCAGTCACAGGTAGCCATGTAATGTAAATCAGTGAAGCTAAGTTACTGTCCATGGAAAGAATAGTTGATGTGCAGCAAACCTGGCCAAGGTTACAGCCAAAGCAAGACCAGAAAATCAGGAGTCATACAGTTTCCATAAGAATATGAATTAGGGAAAAGATTATGGTTCTATAGTTTCATAGAAGGAGCGAAGTACATAGAAAGATAGGAGAATACTGATGTTCCAAGAAACATACCAAGGTTTAATGTAACTAGAGGTATGTTGTCAAATTCTATGTGATAGGAATGCATGTATTAATCTATTTCATAATATATTTCTACTTGAGGTTAAATATTTCAAGAACATTATCCCTGACATATGATGGTGTATTAGGGCCATATGAAAAAAAAAAAAAAAAAAAAAAAAAAAACGAGGAGGCATTATTTCAAGTTTTTAAATGCGCAAATTTTAAAAACACAAATTTGCCAGTTTAAAACTCTAAAAACAAAAAGTCTGTATGCTGTCCATATTCCATAAGTTTTAAAAGTCCATATGCATATGATAATTAGATGATTTTGCACTAAAAGCACAACTGTCTTTATTGCTAAATCCAATGGAAAAGTAAAATTTAATAATGTCATGTTCTGCAGACATAGTCACAACTTGCCACTTTTAAAAGTCCGTATGCTTATGATAATGCATGATATTGCACTAAAAGCACAAGTATTTCCTTATTGTTAAATCTGATGGAAAAGTATAATTTAATAAGGTAATATACAGGCATAATCACAACGTGAGACTTTTAATTCTGATTCTCTATTTCTCCTTATTTGTCTGAGTTTTAAAAACTCCAAATTTAATAAGGTATAATTTAATAAGGTTATTACAGCAGATATAGTCACAACGTAAGGCCATGATTCCCCCTTCTTATTTTTTTGAGTTTAAAAAGTGGCAAATTTGCGAGTTTAAAAACTTGAAATAATGCTCCTTCATTTTTATTTATTTATTTAGTTTTTATATGGCCCTAATACGCCATCGTACTAACAAAGCAGACTGCAACTTGGATTGAATTTCTGCAATGCTGAAGGTAAAATTCAGCTAAAGATAATTTCATAAACAGATGGCAGCGCATCCTGTAGGTCTGAGCATTTCTCCAGCCAGCGGATGCTGAAGCTGCCATGTCTCAGCGCAGAGACACACACCAGCAGACGAGTGTTTCTGTCTGAGACGTAAAACAGTTACATGACGCTGTCTGGCTGAAGGAAATGCTGCATTCTCAGACTCATGGTTATTCCATTGCTTTGGTTCTAGACACTTACACATACATGCAGACACACACACACAGAGACAATGAAAGAATTATTTTAAAATTACAATGATAGAAAGCCCCACTCTCTTTCACTTTTCTTAGCAGCAAAAACTCATGCAAATACAAGAAACTGAAGCATATTTCATAGTCACACTACACACCCATGCACACACAAAAACACACAACACACACGTGCATGCAGTGACACAGAAGCTGGACGTACAGACACACAGCTGATGATTTATTGGGAGCAGAGGCAGTAGTTTGTAGCTTGAGAAGCACTTTGAGAGTCAATAATGGAAGAGACGAGCTAAACCTAAAACACGGCCTCAAGACAAAAACACCCCCAGACTGACTGTAACAAACAACACACATACACACACACACACACACACACACCTGTTTGACAACCTTGGCCTTGTCCCTGCTGGCCTTGACACACCTGTACTGTATCTGTCTGCTCAGGTTTTGCACCATGAGTCTGTGCAAATGTAAGAGACAGACAGACAGAGGGGGGGGGAGACTATGAGACTATGGAGATAGAGCAAGATAACAGAGCAGAGATGTTCAATGAAATACACGTAAATTTATGCATTTTGACAACATTTTACCCCCAAACCAATGACCTCTGCTGTTCAATAGCAACAACATCTGCTAGACAAAAACAGACATATAGACAAGCTGTTGGCAGACACCAGATACTGAACTCCGGCAGACTGTTTATCCAGTAAAAATCTCAGTTCTCCCAGAGTTCTGTAAAAGTGCTGTTAGCTGTAGTCAGTGTTCTGGGGAAGAATACTGAATAGAGCTAATAGCACTATTCAGTATTCTGAGACAGAAGGAAAGACAGAGGGGCAGACTGACTGACATTCCTTTCAAGCAAAGCTGAACTGTGACAGATGCAGTCACAGCTGAAAATATTGGTTCTGTGAAAGTGTCGGTTAGGAGAGAGAGAGGGGTGAAATGAGACCGAGAGGGAGAAAGCATGGCAATAAAACAGGCGAGCTAGGCAAAAAGAATCGAAAAGAAAGAAGAAAGTAGTCACAGGGAGCAAAGGGAGGCAGCGAGATGTGAGATGAAAAATTGTTATTATGCTGTGGTGTACTGTCTTTAGCAGCAGGAGGTGAAGGATGAGGAGGAGGGGAGAGGAGAGAAGAGGAGGAGACGAAGGGCGCCTCAGCATCAAAGAGAAGGAGAATATGGGGTTGACCCCTGCAGGAGAGGTCAACATGCTGTGACCCCTGACATCTGTAAAGATACAGTTACTCTAAGACATCTTTAATAGCAGAGAGAGAGAGAATGGGGCAAACAGTAAATAGTTTTTCAAGTTTCCTATCTTTCCTTCTGCTCTGCATGAGTTGCTTTGTATCATCACATCTCTGTCTCATTCAAACATAAGAGAAAAGTTTGTCTTCTTTGTCTTTCTCTCTCTTTTTACTCTCAAATACACACCTACAAATTCACACATCAGCCTGTGTGGGTTTGTTATGAATAATTTTCTAATACTTCAGAGGTCAAATGTGATTTACATCTAAATTACCTGTGTGTGCTGGTTGCTGGATACATTCACTGACTGGATCTCAGTCTAACAATCAAAACTGAAGAGCTGAACCCAAATCTTCCCCAAACAGCAGAGACACAGCTGGAAAATATTGTGTTTTAGTCCAGGAGCAAACAGTGTAACGGGCATGTTTTGAACATCAGGGCAGAAATGCAAAATTGCTTTTGCTAGCTTTATCTCATTATTATAAAAACAAATTTGGTCATTTTTTCCCATTTCTATGACTTTCCTTGACTTTAATAGAAAATATCAAAAAAGGATAAAACTAAAGGAGAACTGTTTAGAAAAAGAATCTGGCTAACTTTACACTATGCTACAAAATCATGTGATGTCAGTTGAATTCACCCAAACAGCCTCTTTAAATCATCAGCCACTGTGGTCATACATTATATTTAGCAAATAAATAACTCATTTCATACATTTCCCAAGACTCTGAGGCAATCATTATTACTGTAAAGCAAATAACAACAGACATATCTTGTTCTTGTTTAACTCTTGTGATAAAACCACTGAAAAGTGTATCTGTCATTCTAACGTAGCATAGCACAAGTACAGAAAGAAGAACTGCACCAGCAAAGCCCCTTAGGCATGATTGTATTTGTGCATGCATGCATGTATGATGGCTGCCATGTGTGTCCTGTGAGCATTCAAACAATTGGTTGTTCATGCCCTCAAGAAATGAACCTATACATTCACAAGACTGAAATACATACAAAAATCGACAAAATTTCAATTTCACAAAATTTATCATGATGGGTCTTTTTTCACAAAAAAGAGGGGACTTGTTTTTATTAGGGATTTTTGTTGGCCTAGGCCATGGTTCCCCAATTAATTTTCCCCAAGGGCCAAATTATGTCATGCATGTCAAGCCAAGGACCACTACAACACACACACACACACACATGCCCGGACCGGACCTAATCTTTTTCTCTCATTGAAAGCTTTGCTGGTTCATAAGGCAGCTTCAGATGGTAGTAAATACAGCATCAGTAATGAGCAAGCACCCTCACATTATAAAATTTTATAAAATAATTTTATAATTTGTATTTATTATTTTAGCTGTCTGTTGCATGATTAGATTTTTTTTTTTTTTTTTTTTTTTTTTTTTTTTNTTTTTTTTTTTTGAGAAGTCATCCAAAAGCCTGATAGATTGGACCCATGGGCCGGATTTGGCCCACAGGCCACCATTTGGGGATCCCTGGCCTAGGCAGAGGTATGTGCTCTCGGAGTACCTTCTTGAACTGCTTATAGTTACATTTTTTAACGAAATGAGATGCGTCCTTCTTCAAGTTACATAAGGTTGCTTTCTTATCATCGCTGCTTCTATAACTTACTGTAGATACTTGAAGAGCAATTCATTCAATTGGGAACCTTCCTTATCAAAAGAGAATTTTTGACCATTGATCATTGGTCTCTGCAACAAAATCAATAATGCAGGGACAGATGGACTGCTTTTTAGCCATTCTGTTGAAAGGCCAGTAATCTAGTTCTGTTCTGACAGAATGTGTGAAGATCGATAGATACACAAAGCCTCTGATGTATGCAGGTAAGAGCAAGTTGGCTAGTTTGTCTGAAAAAACTTTCTCCCACATCAAGGTCATATTGGAATCCTGTGCCAAGGAAAAGCAGCTTTCTCTTATCTAAAAACACATTCAGAGTGCAGAGAATTTTGAGAGAATGCACACACACACACACACACACACACACACACAGTAGTTATCTATCCTTNCACACACACACACACACACACACACACACACACACACAGTAGTTATCTATCCTTCCCAGCTGTGAGCCTACTAACCTGAGTTACATCACAGCTCAGAGAGAGACACCTGGGTATACTTTACATAACACTTAAGTACACACACACACACACAAAGAGAGAGAGAGTGAATTGGGCACAAGTATAAACACAGGCCAAGCCACACAATGAACAAACATGCACACACATAACTGCATGCACAGCAACATACTTGTATACAAAACAGTAGGTGCCCATGTGCAGGTCTGGACCAGAATAGATAAAAATACAGAGTACACAGTCTCAGTGGACTGTGGCCGAGCATCTGTCAAGTAAATCAGTGCACACATACACATACACACACTACCTGGCTAGCTGGCTAAGTGCTTCTGTTTGACTCATCTGTCTCTACATGACCAGCCTGGATAAGCAGAGCCATTTGTCTCACAGAGTTCTGTCTCTGAAACCACTGAAGCCAGAACAGTCCCCCGTTTTCCCTGATATGCTGGATAATAAGCTCTTGCTGTTAGGTGACAAAAACAATCGCAGTGAGTAATAGTGCTGTAATGGTGAACCTAAGTCTAACCTTGTTTAGTAACAAAATATACTTCAGTGAATCGGTGCAAGAAGCAAGTAGATCTGGCTGTAGGTTGTTTTGAAGATGCAAGTGTAACTTCTGCTGAATGCACATAAGTTAAACTCTAATACAAATACTATGAGACTAAGGCCTATTCTACACAAATTTGGATATTTTTTTAAATGGATATTTTCCCCCACCAGTTAAAAAAAATGTCCACACAAACATCATTTTACAAAATATCTCTGTCCACATGAGAATGCTCAAATGACTATGAACGTATGCCAGGCCGACAGGTGACGATAAAGTCTGAATCAACGACAGGTCAAATAACAGAGAAGAACATTCTGAGCATGTGTACTTAAGGTATTTCCGTTGGTGGTAGTAACTGAAAAACAAAGACAGTTGGAGGTAGTTGTATCAAATTTGTTGTTCATTTTAATTTATTTATTGTTCTATGGCAAAAGCGAAATCAAAATGCTGGTAAAGTGGTGCAGCAATGCCAAGTTAACTTGTAAACTTATGACTGATAAATACTAAACGTAAAGAAACTGGTACATGGTCGCTGCCATTGTTGTTGTGTTATTGTTTCTGGCGCATACTCATTGCAAAAAGCAACAGTTCACGAGTTTAGTTCTGACGTCATCGTTTCCCTAACGCTGTTTTTCATGTCCACACGGATACACAGAAAGCCGAGTTTTTAGAAATCTGCACTTTAGAAGCCGTTTTTAAAAATCTCCGTTTTAGTGGCCTAAAATGCTGTTTGTGTGTGGATGAGAAGCCAAAACGCAGAGGAAAATATGTGTTTTGTAAAATATCCATATTAGTGTGGACAGGGCCTAAGTTGGTGTGGGCCTCTTTTTGGTCATACATCCATAACAGCTTTAATCCAGCACATAAAAATGGACCACAGCCTTCTGTACCTTGAGGCTGCCTTACATTTGGAACCTCCAGCAGTTGGACTCAGACACTGTTGTGGGATTGAATCTAAATCTAATCTATGCACCACCAGTGAAGGGAAAAACTGCCAAAGGGGGGAAAAAAATGGGACAAAATCTTGGATTAACAAGCCACACAACCTGTGGTGGAATATGCAAATAAAATATTAAATTAAGCAGTAACACTGGCAATAACAACAAGATTTTTAATTTGCCAACCCCGGTGTTTCAGACGTTTTAATTCTCCAAACATACTGAAAAATTAACACAGTAAATGAGACCAAATGGGAATTCTGAGATGAATGCCATTCTTTGCAAACACAAACAGCTAAATAAAGCACAGTGGGCTTCAGCATGGCACATTGAAAAGCCAATTAGATATGTTTCATGCTATTTTTGGAGACACATCGTGGCACGATGCAGCAGCATGAAAACTGTTGTAAGTAACTGAACAAAGGCGCAACCAGAGGGTTTACTGGGTGTGGAATGATCCGATTTTAACTACACAGACAGTTCACACCAGGGTAATAGACCTACTCTGTGTGTTTGTGTGTGTGTGTCTGTGTGTGTGTGTGTGTGTGAGAGAGTTAAGTAAATGCTGAAAAGCCACACTTCCTTCCTGTCTGAGTGATAGTACAAGCCAACAATAACACACATGCATGTACTGACTTAATGTCTGAATTTCTGTTTTTTTTTTCTTTTTATCCAACTCTTTGTCTATTTGAGAGCGGTATTCACATCAGGCAGCGATGGTCCGCACACACACGCACATGCACGGACATACATGCACACATGCACATGCACGGACATACATGCACACACACGCACATACACGCACACACACACACACACATACACACACACACACACACACACATACACACACACACACACACACACATACACAGAGTCTAGCAGCAGAGCAACATGGGAATGGTATAATCAAATTCTTCTCCATCCCTCCCAAGGAAGAGAAAAGAGGAACAGTAACTGACAGCAAATTATATTTTACACCAACTTGATGAATCTTTGACCATGACATATGATATTTTTTGCCAACAGTGAAGGACAATTTTGCAATCAACTGTAACGAGTAGCATAGCCTTATATATTGTATGTACTGTATGTACTGTTAACACATTCTTAATACATTCTTGTGCTTTAATCACTTTTTAATCCTATACGCTGCCTAACATTTTTTTTATTTTTAAGTAGCTTGTGTTACTCAAAATTGGATTTATATGTTCTAATCTTGGCTAGAGAGACATGAGGCAGAGGAGGACGTGACTGAGTAAATATAAAGGATCAAAAAAGAGGGAAAGCCTATGTGCTCCTTCATTCTCCTATACTCAAGTCTGAACAACCTACTTTGTAAGGAAAAGCGCAACTAACTAAAAATAGAATTAATTTCTCTCATATGCCCAGAATTATTATGTGTAAAAATATGCAAAAAGCACCTGATTAGGTTTTTTTTTTTTTTTTAACTTTGTCCTAAAATCTCCTTTGAGCATTCTGTCCTTCTCCTAATTTATTAGGAACAATGCTGACCTCAGCTGGCCCAGCTGAGTTACTGCTGTTGTTTACCCTAAAAAACAGCAGGAAGCAAAGAAGGCGGAATTATGTATCATTTCTCCCACTGAGAAAAGTCTGGAGGAGCCTACAATCAGACAGTGAGACAAAAAAAGATGAATGTGTGTTGACAGAAAGAGAAAAAATAGATATCGCGGGTTAATGGACAGGCAGGTAGACAGGACACTTGGATACAAGATGCAGAGTGAAGTCGAGATTGTCAGCATGGAGACAAAAAGTGAGACTGACAGTAGACAGACCTAAACATTAAAACATCTCACGCTTTATTAATTAGAGCATGAAGGTACTGCAGGGCTCGTGGCTCCTTTAAGCATTCTCAAAAAACACACAAGTAAACAGCAAGAAGCACCCAAAAAAAAAAAAAAAAANAAAAAAAAAAAAAAAAGCAAACCCACAGAAGAAGCTTGTGTCACCTCTTTTCACAAGTATTTAGATGGGGAGAGACTGAAGGAGAAGGGATGAAAAAGAATAAGTAGGAAGAAAATGAGTTGAGGGGAGGGAAAGATAAGGCAGGGGAGAGAAACAGATGAAACAATGGGGAAGAGAAAGATTTTTTATTTGATGGTGTTAATTACGAGGGAGAGGAGAGGAGAGGAGAGGAGAGGAGAGGTAGATAGATGGTAGGGAAGAAAATTAGATGGCAGATCAAAAAGCAGAAGGATGGCAGAGAGAGAGTGGAGGAGGGTAGATTAGATGGAAGGAGAAGAGACAAAAACTAGGAACGGGGAAGTTAAGTGGAGAGGAGAGAAATGAGAGAGAGACAGACAGAAAAGAAAAATAGGAGAAGAAAGACTGGAGATGTTGTGACCTCCGTTGTGTGGCTGAAATGATGCTTTGAAGATCATCTCAAGGTTGTTAGATAAGAGGGACTCCATCGGGGGGGGGGGGGGGGNGGGGGGATGATGAAGGAATGGGAGAAAGAAGATTGTGATAGTGAGAAGAGGGGGAGACCAAAAGAGGGGAGGAAGAGAAGACAGAGAGAGAGAGGAAGAGAAAGACATAAAGCAAAAAACAGAAAAATGGAAGATGAGAGAGGAGCAGCAGTGAGGAGATAAGAGCAGGATAGAGTAATTGTGTGTGTTTGAGTGTTTGTGTGTGTGTGTGTGTGTATGTCAGCNTGATTCAGTGACTCAAGTTGTTATGAGGCATGCAGCAGTGTGTGTGTGTGTGTGTGTGTATTGAGTGAGGCAGGCATGCAGGGATGTGTGTCATGTGTACGTATGTATAATAGCTGACATGCAAGAATGCATGTGTGTGTGTGTGTTTGTGTGTGTGTGTGCGTGCGTGCGTGTGTGCGCTGGCAAGGAGTGATTAAGTACAATGAGCCAGCCAACCAATAAACAACCACGCAGGCTGTTTGTGTTTCATTCCTTAATGACTTCCCCTTATCTGTTGTCCTCTCCTCTCCTCCTTTCCTGCATCCTTCACTTCCTCTCCTTTAAATTGTCTCTTTCACACCCTTCCTCAAATGTCTCATAATCTTTCATCTGCTCTCTTTCTCCTCTACTCCTGTTTTGATATTTGCTCGGCTGCCTCATCTATCATCCCGCCCCTCCCTTCCCGTTTGATTTCCCTCAAAAGAAAAGCATGATGAAAGGAGATTGTCACGGTTGTTCAATTTGTGATGCAAATCAGAAGCAAGGATCATTTTCACAGATGATTTACAAAAGTTTCTGACATGCGAATAATGTGAATCTGATCAAAATCTGACAGTTTGGGAAAGAGTCATAGACTTTTTTTTAATGAATAATGCTAATCTCCGGTGTTCCTTCCACTAAAGTCGGTAAAATTAAACATTCACAATATATTGTGACTCCGCTAATATCACCGTCTGCATTCCAATCTTGCAATCTCCTCTCCTCCACTACATCACATGTAGCTTGCAGTACAAGATGGACAACTAGCCACAATGCTCATTACGTCAGAAGGAAGGGAGCATGGATTGTGCGAGCATCTACATTTAATCAGCATTATTTTAAGCCATGAGTGAACTACAGTTGGCTAAAATTATTTTAAAACTAATGTATTTAAAGAAATCTTAAAGTCATTTTCTTCATTTTAGTGAAACATCTGGGGTATCTTAGCAAAACTACAAGAGCATACATCCACCAAGGCCAAAAACATCTGTTTGTTCTCTTAATATACTGACTTAAAGAGAAAGAAACAGCTACAATAAGCATCATATTTTTCTGGATCAACAACTATGAAAGATACATCAAATCTGTTTACATGATATTGAATCAAAATCATGTCAGCTACACATTAATGGTTGTTGCATGTCCCTACCCTGTTTGTTACAGCAATTTCATTAATGGACCTCTATTCAAGCAGATATTGCCAGATTCTTATCTGGATCTGGATCAAACTGCATCTATTAATAGTCTATCACATAATTAAAATATCTGTTTCTTTTTTGTTTGCTTGGTTGTTTTGTTGTTTGAGATTGGTGCACTATTTTTACAAAAACAAAAATATCATAAAACACCCTAATGCACAATGTTAAGAAATAATTTTTACCCGCCCCCCCTGGACCCAGATCTGCACCACAATCAAATGGATTTTTCTTTGGATCATGTCCTACCCATCCATCAAGACTCATGAAAATCATTTCAGAACTTTCTGAGTAATCTGCTAACAAACTAATTAACAAACCAACAGATGTGGGTGAAAAATTATGTGGTGTAGGTACATGTAGCAACCTCTGCTATTCAGACAGGATACCAAAAACCAACAGTTTCAATAAAACCGAGGGATAAAAAATGGGTTTGTTTTTTTCTCAAGGCCTTTTCTGGACGTGCCTGTAAAAAAAAAAAAAAAAAAAAAAGCACTTGGTGTGACTTGAACTCACGCTTTCAACTATGTTGTGCCTTCCATAAATCAAATCATCTGCAGTCATATCTAGTTAATGGGATTAGAGATGTAAGAGACATCAATCTGATCTGGAATTCAGCCATGAATTGGACACTGGTCAGTTTGGATCTCACAGGGTCTCCTTGGCCAGCTGGCACAGTCCCCTGGTACAAGATGATTTAATATCTCTCTATTTTGCTGCAGGACTGATTTTAGTAATTGTACAATATGGGCAGGACAGTGAAAAGCTAAAGCTAATCTATATGATTTTTCCTCTACATGAACTTTGTGAAATATAACGTTTATTTAAAATATACCTGCTTGTTGGAAAGGATTGAGATTTTTTTTAATCCAACGATGAAACATTGAAGATCACTGGAGTTGCTGTCATCAATATTACTATTAATGCTAATTTTCCACGTGCTCTACATCCTTTTCTAAATTATATAGTTAAAAAAGTTATATAGCAAAAAAAAAAAAAAAAAANAAAAAAAAAAAAAAAAAAATCAGAATAAAGAATCAAAACAGGCAGTTGATCCCCTACTTTAACTTCAAATTTCAAAGAAAAATACCATAAATATTAACACAGATTAAGACATACACAGCATTTAAATGCTCATAAATTGTAAAATAGTGATATTTTTTATTTTTCAAAAATGCAGCAGAAATGTTTTATGCTTGACACAATCCAGCTACCCACTGAGTCAATAAATCCATATGAAAACAATTATCAGTAACTGATCAAACACCCACTTTAGTTTTTTTTCATTCTGTAAAGGTTCTGCCATTCATATTTTTTCAGCTTTCTTTTTCATGTATTCTGTCAACAGTTAACTAAAATATCTTGTAAGGAAGTTAGAGACAAGGTTAAATAGGCCTCATTTAGTGACATAGATGAGGCTAGATGGAGGCAAGATGGGGTGTGATGGGGCTAAAGGTTGGGATAAAGCACAAAAGCTGGAAAAATTGACTAAACAGAATACAGCTTAGATACAATAACAGTGTTAGAGCTTTTGGTTGAGTTACTGGTTTGGATCTAGATACAGGAGTTTGTGATTTGTGGCTTGGTTAGCACAAGCAAGGGTGTAGCTTTATGATAGCAATCAGTGTAAAGAGGAAAAGATAGACATAATTTGACCATTATAATTTTCAGGGCTAGCCTCATTAACACCACAACTTTGCAGCATGATTTGAAAATGTGAATCAGTTTTGACATTGTTCGAGATAGGGTTAGGATTAGGGTTAGGGTTAGGGTTAGAGAGTACAAAAAGTGAAGAGTACAACCTCTGTACATTAGAACTTTCAGGGCAAAAGAACGATTCAGGTTCTTTGGGTGTTCTTTGTGTAATGCCTCCTAGGAGAAACTTTGTCTTTTTTACTTCTGATACCTCCCTTTGGCTGTAATTGGTCCAAATGCCACAGTACTTGTTGCACCATCAGTGAGGATCCACCAGCAAAAGTGTTGCCTTCACGATTGTCTTCCTCTGCTATTGAAGCAACACATCTAAACTCTACATTTGTCAAATAAATAGAGAAAATTCTACGTCTTCCTTCCTGCTATGATTTAAAAGATGAATGCACCATCTGTCTTCTTTCCTTCTTTTATCACTAAATAAACTAAAACTTAGAGACTGCCAGCTTCTTTTTCTGTCAAATGTAAGCGTCTTTCACCATTCCTTTTTTCTAACTGGGACTTGCGACCATTCTGCGCCCCTACAGCATAAAAGTACTCCAGTTCTTGAGGACTATACTGGTGTTACTGGCCTGTCTTTTGTTGTTTCATTTTACATCTTTTGAAGTATAGTGGGGTCTTAACAGTTAGTTTTTGAGAAAAGCTCAGTGTGTATGTATGTACTACAACTTGGCCAAATTATGTCTATCAGTGCCTTGCTTTGCGGGACAGGATTTCAGTCTGCATTAGGTAGTTCAAACATGGGCTCTCACAGAAATACTGGGGCCCCTGGTAAGGTGTAATATTTGTACAGAATACAAGAAAGCATTCGTAATTTTTCAGACCCCTATGACTTTGGATGCCCTGAATCATTACCACCATAACCCTGCTTGAAGAGACCCTGGCTTAAGTTTGGGGTATACTGGAGATGAGGGGTAAGGTGGTTTATAATAACTAAGGAATAGGGAAAGGGGATGAATTATGTGCAAAAGGTTAAAGATCATGGATTCTGGCTGGTGCTCAATCATCAAACCAGTATTGCATTATCTACACAGTACGAGCTCATCATCCAATGGTCAACAAACAGACAGGATGTATGAAAAATGTCCTATACTTCAATTACTAAACAAGTATCTAGATGCTTACATAGTTAGGAATTATAGAAATAACAGTGCATAGCAAATATAGCTTTTAAATAAAGGTACTGTGTACATACTACAGTGGGTGAGATAGAAAGGCTACCAGCCTTGCTTCAGGACATCTATACAATAATACAGTAATATCTGAAATGAAAGCAATAATGTATGTTTTAATGCAAGAGCAGGTAAATGCTATAAATCATAATATATCATCTGTATCTTTCCATTCTATTTACACAAGTTCAACACGTAGCTGGTTAGAGTGATTCTTCGGTAAGTCTGACAACTTTAGAGGCCATTTCTTCTTCCAAAACAAATTGGCACATTTTGTATTCCTTCGTTTTCCACATCACTCTATCTCATGTCTTCTTTCGTGCTCTCACAGCTGTTAAATCCCCCTCAACAAAATCGCCAACTCTCTTCCTCTGTCTGAATAACTTTTCCTCTCCATCTGTTTTTACATCCATCTCTAAAACTTATTTTATCCTCAGCTCAGTTTGATCCTTGGCACACAGGGCCTTTGATCTTTAAATGGAAAAAAATGCTACATTCACATTTCACAGGTTGTTCAAGTTGACATCAGCAGTCTCTGTGTGGTACTTCAGAACTTAATTCTGCATCTGCATCGGCTCCGCTCATTCCACGCTCCGCTCCGCTCTGCAGCACAGGTAGGAGATGTAAACTGACCAATAACGTGCTCTTTTTTTTTCCACAGCATTCCTCCCCTTCAGATGTAGAAAAAGCAGAGGATTTAATACTCAAAGCAGGTTTTGACATGACGGCTGCCTTGGCATGTCTTGCTCCAGGTGGTGAGCGAACGATGCATAGAACTGCATCTCCTGGGATCTCATCCAATTTTAGTTCCCAGACTTTCGACACACGGCTGTCTGTCTTCTCATCCTGTTACTGATAATGTCTTTCTGTCCCTCTATCTGTGACAATCCTGCAGAGTAATTAGTAGAGGTATTTAAGTCTCTGTTCTATGTGTGTGTGTGTGTGTGTGTGTGTGTGTGTGTGTGGTGTGTTAATATGAATAAGTGTGATCATGTCCTTGTATGTGTGAGTATCTTGCTGCGGTTATACACGTGTGGTGGAGTGTGTGTGCGCGGAGATGTGTGTGTGTGGCAGGTGTGTGTTACTATATGGGCTGTGGTGTGTGTATCCCTGGTGAGGATGCCCCAGCCTCATCCCCACCACTGATCCGGGGGTCATAGGGGTCATGGGTGTCGCCGGGGTAACAGGGTGAGAGNTCCCCACCACTGATCCGGGGGTCATAGGGGTCATGGGTGTCGCCGGGGTAACAGGGTGAGAGCCAGGAGTCACGGGTAGTGATCCTGGTGTCAGGGAGGTCATGAGGGGGACGTCGTCGGGTGACCGACGCAAGGTGAGGGTGTAATCAGGTGGGCAGGTGAGGCGTACAGTGTCGAGGGTGCTGTAGATGTCCTGGGTGTCCAAGCCGTCCAGAGCATCCAGGGTATCCAGAGTGTGATGGTGGTGAGCATTGTTCCTTTCATCTGCTGATGCTGCATCACACTCCAGCTGCTTCACCTAAATGGTTGGATGGGTGGTTAAGTGGATGGATAAAGGAGAATATGACAGGGAGTGAAAGTGATGGAAGCGCATAGAAAAGGGGGGGGGGGGNGGGGGGGGAACTGAAAATCAAGCTCATTGTCCCATGAAAGTCCCTTGTGAAAACATTATTTTGAAGCACAATGCATGTGTGTGTGAATGTCTATGTGCAAGATTTGTGGTTTTTGTAGCCAGCCGACACTTTTTGCTTTGCTCACTGTAGACTGGCAAAGGTTAAGAGGCAACGTCGACCAATTTTAGACTGCAGAAAAATATAAATGTAGTATTGGTGCATAATACTCAGGCTTGTGAAAAGACATTTTGACACATGGATTTGTGGGTACAGCTCTCTGCCATCTCAGCAGGTACCACAGCCAGAAAATCCAGATTGCAAATTTAATGTTTGTGTCATTTGAAGCCCTATTATCAAACATCAGGATTAAGAATATCATGCCCATAAGCTAAATCATTGTAAATTGAATATATGAGTGCAGGCAAGATTTCAGGGTCATCAGGTCGGCAATTTCTCAGTAATCGGTCATTCACTGAGTTGGGCCCACAACAGAAAGCTCAACAATGTGATCCAGCATTCCAGAGCCAACTCCCCCCACNACCCCATCCCCCCTTTGCCTGTTTCCACACACCCAACACTACTCTGTTCATACCTGTATACCATCTAGTTAGAAATCATGCTACCAACATTAGCTTCCACAAACTCCATAAGCTTCTTTGATTCACTAATCTGGCTGAAAATCCATACATTACATTACAACAGTGAGTGTACAGCTGATATCCCAAGGCATTCTACATGACCAAACTGTAGCCATGAGTAACAACTTTGCTGCCTGCTACCTGAAGTCAGTTTATCATCATCTATCAGCCAGAGCAAACAGAATTGCACAGTGACACAAACAAAACCATATTTACCTTCTCTATCTTTCCTTTCTACACAGCCAGAGTTGTGGAGCAAATCAGAGCAAAGTAGCAAATATAATGCAAAAAATAAAACCAACAAAGTCACATTTATCATCTCTATTACAATAAGTAAGTCCATCCCTACCTTTACTGACTGGTGTTTTTAGTCTGTAAAGTTTGATAATAGGGCTTTTTTTTTTTTTTTTTTTTNTTTTTTTTTTTTTTTTTTAGTTTAATTGATGATAGTTTCAACAACTGAGTGGGCCTTGCCATTCAAATTAACCTTTAATCCAGAAGAATAATCCACTCATGTAACATACATTCTGGGTTTCCGCAGCAATGCTCAACCAAAACTTTGCATGTACCACCATGATATTGATTAATGTAAAATGCTGAGTATCATAAACTGAGAGTTCTGTGAATCAAACTTCAAATGTTCCTCTCTGTTAGCCTTGATGTCATCCTAATATAATGATATTTTAGTAGAACTGAATTGGAGCCCCAAAGGGAAAAAAAAAATATTGCCTTTAAATTTACTAAGATAAGGCAGGGGAAGTTGTCCTATTTACTTTAATAATGAAAAGTTTATTTTATCTAGTAGTTTGGCTGTCGGTTTCAACATGGAGCCAAGGTCAGAAATACAAAGACTTACAGCATTGCTTTTTAACATTGTCTAAAGCGCTCCTCACTGTTTCCTTACTGATTCCAGCTCACAGGATCAGTTGATTCTCAGTAGATATTCCCATGACTAATGCTTTGTAACAGAAACTGATTTAGGCAGTGCTCTGCAAGGCTATCCTCTTTTTACTACTCAGAATTATGTACATTTGCAAAAAATGAAATGCTTGAATTCTGCTTGGCATATCAGCTGCAAAGCTGAGTCATAATAGGTTGATTACCATTAAACAGATTTTGACAGAAAACTTCAGTAAGTGAGTTTTTAAAGCAACAAACAAAAGAGGTCAAGCAGTCATTGGAGGAGCTCAGCTTCTACAAATTATTCAATGTATCAAGGTAACAGGTTCAAAAATCCTGACAGCTGATGCTAAATATGGACATACTGCATCAGCACAGAGGGACAAGGGTTGCTCACCTGCAGATAAAGACAGACACTTCACAGACAGCGCTGAAATACAGCTTCAACCTCTCGGACTGCTGTGACCAATTCTCAAATAAATCACAGTAGTCTGAGGGGCTGAAGCTGTATTTCAGTGCTATCACACCAGGTCATACACAAAGATGCAGAACCTAGCGCAAGGAGCACAAATCCTACCCTTGAGCAAGAGTAACAGGTTCTGATAAATTATTCTCTATCCTGTTTTCCATAACCACATTTGTTTGCTTCCTTCCTCCATTAGAGAACTGAAGTCTGTTCATCTTTAATAAAGATGTAGTAAGAATTACTTTTTAGAATTTGTATCACAGCATTCAAATAAAGACTGAAGGTGTTTTAAAAGCTATGTGTTTGTCGTTTCTGTTATTTTTTCAACCTCCTTAAACTTGTAAGAGTAGCAGGTCATTGGAATGGATATAGAGTTTAAGAACCATGATGACACACATGCATGCTCAGATATACAAATTCTCACACATAATAATGCCTGGTGAAGACAAAATTGTTTTGTAGGAGCAAACTGAACCCCAAAGGAGGTCAGACAGATGCTCACAAACATGTCCTCAGCTGGTCTGATTATAATTACACCAAAATAATCTGCATTTTATTTGAATAAACAAGCTAGAATTCATTTAAGCAAGTATTAATATCTCTTCAACCCCAACACACACACTAAAAACACAATTACACACTCTCTCTACTATTCGTACTGACCTGCAATGACATCAGCCCTTCCCCCTGCAGGTGTGCAGTGACATCTGCAGGTGTAATGTCACGTCTCGTGGGAGGAAGTGGACGTGGTCTACGGTGCTCCAGACGTCTTTTGTCTTTCTTATACAGCAGAGCAGCAAATGCGAGGATGTTAAGAAACAACAGAGACGCTCCCACAGCAATCGTCACCGAGAGCTCAGTTGAGTAGTCCTCATTGGGGACCTGGACTCCATTATCCCCTCCACCTTGGCCTAATGCAGATTCGGGGGGCTGCGGGGTTCCTCCTTGTGATCCTGGGTGACGTGTACTACTAGGAGGCCAACCTTTGGATAGGCGCTTAGTGTAAGAATAAGGTGTGTCATCCTGTGAAGACGGACTGTGCGTGAAGGAAGACACGGATTGGAGCAGTTCGTTGACATGATGCAAGTGAGGGACCAGCTGTAGCCAGAAGGAGATTTTGGTGGCCCGGTAATGATCTCTGACACGAGGCTTGAGGCCGATGTGCAGGTATAGCTGCTCTTTAGGAGTATACTTAGACCAGGCCACTTCCTCAAAGCGGTTTGGCTTTGTGTGGATGAACTTGGTGTCTTGAGGTACCGGCTGGTTTGGATCACTGGAAAGACAGAAAGGTACTGACTGACTTTTTCACATTTAGATGTAATGGTTCTGTAGGTGATTTACGATAACAAAAGGGGGTGTGACAGCCACTGGCCAGTACAAAAAGGAATTTTCCTGTGCTTTTGCACAGTTAAAATTAATGTACTCTAAGTAACAGCATGGCACATAACCTATTGTTTTCAGATACTGTACAGCTTTACTGCAATTTATAACGGTGTTGTTTCTAATTTAAGTGCCCACAATTTAATAATGTTCAGTTGCCATAGTTACATTTCTTTTTTTCTTTTTTTTTTTTTTTTTNTTTTTTTTTTTTTTTTACATATCCACTTGCTGAATTCTCCACAGATGAAAAGATGCATTTATAAAGCAACAAGCAGGAAGTAGAAAAGGTGTTCATCAAATCTCCAATTTCCTGGACTTTTGTTTTTGAAATAGTTTAAGTTAGAGTGTTTACTTTCCTCATTTTAATCTTAAGTAGTAAGTTCTGTTTGCTTTAGAGCAGTGGTTCTCAAACTGTGGTACATGTACGACTGATAGTACTTGGAGCACCCCCTGGTGGTACAGTAGATATGTTATGAGGTTTTCACAGCATTTGTTTGATTTAATATGGGCCATCAGACCATACTTTACTTAACGCTGACAATGCACACCTAGTCTTCTCTGGTTCTACATCAATCACTCTACTTCAGTGGATAAGGCTGGAATTATCAAATTCCTCCACCATTCTCAGTCTTTTCCAGTAGTACATTTAAACTAACACTAATTTATAGCCGCAGCTAGTTAACACAAGCAGCTAGCAGCCATCATTCACAGAAACAAAGGGGCGATAATGAACGTACTGTTGAATGCTGTGACTCAGTTTGCTATTTTAACATGTAAATTTTTGTTGGGAATTTATAGCTTCCAAACTGTGGCTTCTAAATTCTGAGACTTTAGAAACCAAAACATTTTATAAGTGTGACTAATGGTAAATTAGTTCATTTCAACATCCCTGGTAGTCTGTAGTTTAAATTTTAGAGTTTTATAGTAAATTCAGTTTGACAGTAATACTGCAACAGCACATATCTAACAGCAGTAAACTGTTCATTTAAAGTATAAATCCCAGGATTCCCCCCCCCCCCCCNCCCCCCCCCAAGCTTTTCCTGTGCCAAACACTCCTACAGTACCCAACCTACTGAAGACTTACAGACCTTCTGTGAGGAGTCTAAATTTCTATCATGCTGGCCAACAGTTTCTTTCTAATCAATATCATGGAAAGTAAAAGAGACCGGTGGCTAAAAATATTTGTACACAGTGAAAACAAGTTTGATTTTCCTGTACTCATAGCCCACAGGTGATTGAGCTACAGATCCCTGATTTATTGCCTGTTTGTCTGCCTCATGGATTTCTCAAAAAACATTTCAGACATTCACAATCTAACAAGGTCTTCTGCAAATACAATGGTTAGAGGGGAAAGACGGATACTTGCCCCAAGGATACAAATAAAAATGATAATCTTCATTAGAGATGAGTGTGTGTCCAAAAATGTGATGTCCTGAAACTATCCTAAAAAGTCACATTCTCTGATATATGCAGGCAAAAGTTTATTTGTTTATTTACCAGAAAGGCAGATGGCCTTAAAATCTACAAACACACACAGGCTGAATAAGAAGCTGTACACCCACACACACACACTTCAGGGAGCATCACATCTTTGGTGATGTCACAGTGCCCCTTTACCATCTGATTCACTCTCATCTGAGCAAAATCCTCTCACAGAGAATCCATATCCATATTTCAACTACACAGATAAATTTTCACGTGCCTCTGGTGATTATTTGCAGTTAGATGTGATGGTAATGACAACGGTGACTGTGCATGAATCTTTATTCGCCTGGGATTGTGTTAATGTACTTTAAAGTGCTGAAGAGAGTTTCTGAATATTACACAATGCAGTACTGTCCTAATTCTGTACGTTTTGAGATAGCGAGGCAGCTTTGGTGATTTAGATCAAGGTCTAGACTGCAGATTTCTCTGTAAATCTGTACATGTCTCTGCAGAAGGAGCCTCTATTGGGTTAATTACTAGTAATTAGTCACTTGAAGCACTACAGAAAAAAGGTCCATCCTTAACAGATGCTTTTATCTTGCATATCATGTGAGAATAGAGAGATAAGAGGTATTCTTTTTGTATTCTTTTTCATATGGACTCTATAATAGTTTTATTTATCTGAGCTACTGGAAGATCATTTCACTTTTAATTTGAGAAGAGAAGAGAAGAGAAGAGAAGAGACNTATCTGAGCTACTGGAAGATCATTTCACTTTTAATTTGAGAAGAGAAGAGAAGAGAAGAGAAGAGAAGAGAAGAGAAGAGAAGAGAAGAGAAGAGACATTAACAAAACAGTAGGTTACTTATTGAAGTTAAACCTAAATGAACTCTAAATGTCCTTAAAACGCACACACACACACACATACACACACACACACACACACACACACACACGCGCACACACACACACACACACACACTTTCATTATTTTTTAGGACATTATCTTGACTGTTCTTAAGGACACTGAGAGACCAAAGAAGAAAAGCCTTGCCAAACTCAGGAGTGGACAGAGAATCCAAGGCTGGCATGCGATGCTGCTTTCATCATTGTTTACACTGCTGTTTTCTGAAATTATAATAATCTGTCCTTCTCCAGCGAGCTCGTTATTTTTGTTACTCTAATACTCAAAGCATTTGCTTCTCCACAAATGCTGCATTCGATCTCAGATTCTTTGAGTTTAAAATTCTATCCCAAATGAAGTATCATATTTCTGATATTTACTATATCATTGCAAGCATAATCTTATCTTGATAGAGAGATTGCTTTGGTCTATAAACTCTTTCTGGAACCCTGTCTCTCCTACTAATTGGCACCATTACTTTTCTCTCAGTATTGTCTTAGCTAAAACAGATGCACATGAAGATAACTCAGAGAAGATAAGGTTGCTCAGTGCTACATTATCAAAAGTTATCCTTATGTTTTTTGATTGCCTTCTCTTTATGCAACCTCAAGCAGATAGCTACACTTCACATCACATTTTCATGATTTTTTAAATACTGTTTTAAAATTAAAGTTGAGAGTAGAGAGATTATTCTATTTCTCTTAAAATACATCACAGAATGAATCTTGGCTGTCTTAATTTGAGTTTTGGAATAGCTTTCGTTCTTGTAACATCAAGAATGAGCTATCCATTATTACAGCAGCAATGGGCCGTGTTGCCAAAACATTTATTCTACAGAAAGAAAGAAAGGATTTTCCTTGTTTTAACAATTATTTTAAAATATTCAAAAGCCTATCTTTTATTCATTATCAGGCATTTTCTACATGTCGGTGGGGATTAGATATTAATAGTAGCAATTAGAAGAGGATTTATGTGCTAAAGGAGGAAGAAATTATACTAAAGCTTTATTTAATTTTGTTTTCTCCACTTCACTGTAATCATCTTTGTTCTTTTCATTTAAATTCAGTTTTAAATTAAAATGTGCTCAGTGGGATTTTCCATTTGATATCAAAGCCTGTAAAGTTTAACAGCTCACCCAGTCTTGGCAAAGTTGGTCCAGTAAGTCATGACCACTGCACTCAGCATCACGTCATTCTTAGAGAAGTTACAGTTGAACAGATCGGTGGGTCCCACCATGGGCACGCCAAACACATAGGGCACCTACATACAAACATATTAGGATAGATGCAAAGAAATCAAAGGAAAAGCAGGACAGTGCAGCATTTAATTTGATACAAATGCTTAAAAACCATTTAACTTTAATCTTTAAAGCAGTAAATAGATAAGACTGCTTTAAAATCAGCCCTGCAGAAAAATAAGTGGCATGAAAATCTGAAATGTTTCATGCATATTGCTCGATTTGACTGTGTAAGCACTTGGAAACAGATTAATCTGAAGCAGCGCTTCCAAAGTAATCTAACCCAAGTCCTCCTGATTAAATATATGAATATTTCCCAAATCTTTGAAACATTATTCACCTACATTTTTGCCAAGATCTGACAGCTGCACACTTTATCACGTCCAGCAGAGCCGATTACCCAAACCAATCATTTTTATCTTGCATGACATTTCATGCCTGCACTCCTCTCCTTGATCAGTATGACAGCAACAGTATAAACCAGCCCTGATTTCCTGATACCTGAAGTTATGCCTTCTACCACTAGGAGAAGAAGGTGTAATAAAACACAAAAGGCAATGTGCCCTCATCTCACCTCGTCACCATGAGCCGAGTCAGCCCAGGGGGGCGTGGCATCACTCTGGCAGTGGTNCTCACCTCGTCACCATGAGCCGAGTCAGCCCAGGGGGGCGTGGCATCACTCTGGCAGTGGTGGTAAAATGAGTAGAAGTAGGTGGGCGATCCATACTGAGCATGGAGGTCAGCTGTGGCAATTGCTGGTGCAACCCACTGGTGGTCTGTAAACAACGCCACCAAAGTCTTCCGCCTGGTTTCTGCATTTTCACGGTCAGCCCAGTCCGTGTACATGAACCTTCAGTCAATAAAATTAAAAGCAGTCAGTCAGTCAGTTAATACATTTAATCAAATCTACCTGAAAATCAATTAAATATGTTACTGCAATTATGCAAAGTGCATATTGCACACACATGTAATACAGTATAGATTCTCTAAATGCACCAAATACCCCAAAGCATGCATTTACACCTTCCACAGACTCACCTTATGCTCTCTCTCAGTGTGTCTCGGCCCTCTGGGTATCCATATAAACTATCCACAAAGTCTGACACAGCAAAGTCAAAATCCTCAGCTGTGACCCCATCCTCTGAGTCCACAATGCCTTCCACAAACTTCACCCCCTCCCCCTGATTAACCCCTAGCATCACGTCATAGTTCAGAAACTCTCCCTGCTCCATCAGGATCTGCGGGTCATCTGGGATAACATCGCCATCAATCACCGGGGCAAAAGCTGTGTGGTATTTGGCCGGCGTTATGTTTTGCTCCACAAGTTCTCGATAACTCCGGCCTTGGAGGCAGGCGACAAGTTGGGTGCTATCATCGATGCCACAGCCCACCCTCTCACCTAGCTGCCGGGCGTATTTGCTGGGCTGGTAGTTGACAGCCCAGCTGGCTAAAGCACTGCCACTCTGGATGATGGCCCTGTGGAACAGGTCTGAGGCAGCACACACACGAACACATGCACATAAGTACATATTGTATATAGATGTTTAACATATACAACAAAGCACACGTCTATACAAGTTAAATGCACGTGTGCACACACAGGCGTACAGGAATGCACACAGACAGACAGATACACAATGTAGATACATTTGCACACAAAAACAGGTAATGCAGAGCAACCATACCCACAGCAAAGTCATAGATATTTTTCAAAATGGTGGTTTCTGGATAATAGCTTGTAGTTGGAGCTCAGGTTTAGAGAGGTCAGGGTTAATTGTTAAAATATTACAGCTTTTAACTGTTAAAATGCAAAAGTCTTTCCACAATTGTGCCATCTTAAGCTGAACAAAATGCTATACATAACTACATGTTTTTTCATCGACTGTATGGTTCTCCCTTACCTTCAGAGTAGTGAGACAAGGTGAGCAGGCTGACACAGGAGGCTCCAGCCCCAGAGCCAAACACAGTGACCCTGTTTGGGTCTCCTCCAAAGGCTGCAACGTTCTCCTTTACCCAGCGCAGAGCCTGGATCTGATCCAGCAGCCCGTAGTTCCCTTTTGCTGCCTGGTCACCAGTGCTCAGAAAGCCTACAAATAAACACAGACAGAGCTGCTGTTATTACATGTTGCTTCATGTGCAGGTTAAAAACACTGTCAAAATCATTTAAGAATTAGTAAATATTCTATATTTTAAAATATTTACATGCAATCAAAATCTAAATACTATGTACTGATCTGAGCAGTCCATAGGGCCCAATAAAACCTATTCATTAAATGATGAATTTCCATCTAAATATGCTTTTCTTGCTGACGTTTTCAAAAATAACATTTCAACTCCCACAACAGCAACATACAATCACACAAGGACGTACAGGAAGGTGATTTGGTCAGGAAGAACAGCATGGAACAAAATATTAGTATGAAATATCACGCTCCTTGTTTTAAGAGATGTCTCAAAACTAAAGAGAAAATTTGTGACAAATGATTAACCTCCCACACAGTGTCTCATGTGAAACTGGATCAAATCAACAATACATATATATATATATTATACATACATATATTCATGTATGAATGTCAACATGTCAGTGAATACTCATGTCAGTGAACATCAACTTACACTTACACACATGCACACAAACACACATGGAAACATATCTACAAAGCATGCAGCGGCCATCCCTTATTCCCTTTCCTGCTGACATTGGTAAGAGAACACAAAGGATGGTAATGGCTCAGTCCCATATATCTCATTACTGCAGAACCTCAAGCTGTATAATGAGCAAGAAATGGTTATTATACTGTTGCATATATTGTTAAAATGATGCAATCTATCAATTATGTGTGGAATTTCTTGTATGCTAAAAAAGTCTATAATTGGTAAATTGGATTATAATAGCAGCTGCATGATTCCTTCATGTGCATGCTTAATTATCAAAGCTTTGGTTCAACGTTTCCATTTATTTCTGTCCTTTAGGTTTCCCTACAACCATTATCCATTCTTGAATGGTTAAGATGATCACATGTAGAATTTATATGTAAATTTACACCTCTTTGCATACATGCGCTCACCTCACACATCCACCATGTGATGACAGTGAAGATGATGAGGAGGAGGAACAATCAGAGGAAGACAATGCCTGACGATGGGTGATGCTGATGATGATGATGATGATGATCACAGTGGAAGTAATGTAAACAGAAGTTGGAGATGATGAAGAAGAAAATGACAGGATTGGTTTTGTTTAGCACATATATACACTATGTCATTACAAATTCAGTATCATCATCAGAATAAAAAACAATGATATCAACCATTAAATCTAAATATATGTGTTAGTTTCTTACTCCCAGTAACACTTTGCAAGCAGTGTCAAGTAAACTTTGAGTGATGAATCTGTATGTATTTTCTCAAAAGTCTTACTTAAATACATATACACCTTGTTTCAACAAAATATGAAATTTCTACAGAAGTATCACTTAATCAAGTAAATTAAGCTTATCTTGGCATACAGGATAAATAGTCCAAACATTCCTGGGTAAGTTAAATCAAACAACTACTTGTAAACCATGTGCACATTTTTATTAACCTGCTGCCACATTTTAACTAATTTCTTCACATGCATTATTAAATACTGGGCAGCAATTAATGAAAGTGAGACCAAATTAACCACAGCAAAGGCAATGATATGCATCATGTGCATTTGATTTAGTCAATACGAAGATAAAGGTCTGTAATGTACTTGAGAAAACTACATAATAGCATTTCATAACTTAAATGCTGGCCTAAAATATTTTTGTATTCCCTTCTGTGGCAACTTTGTAATTTTAATAACTGCAACTACACAAAGCCATAAATGTAAAGTATTCGAAGATATTCTACACGCTCAGTCTGTCTCTAAAGTTAGAAAACCACAGGGAATCTGATTTTCCCCGTTCAGACAGCAACGAGTCACTGAGGTACAATGGATCACAGTTGAATTGATACTAGTCATGGAAAAAATAGCTTCAGGGGCGTTTATTCCAACCAATACTAAATCATATTTTACTCAAAATACTGGATAACTAGTGGTAGTTTTATAGCTCATTGAGGATGAGAATGCAGCTGGTGAATATACTTTAAATTTGATCACAAAGATGAAATGTTATGTTGATAAATAAAAAACAAAGCTTTATTACTCACAAAAGCATCATACCCCCAAAGAGCTGGGTAATGAAGAAGAAATTGAGAAAAGAAATGGAACTCAGAAGGAAGAGCTACGTAATGTTTAAAGTACGGCATTGTGTATTTACAAAGTGCAAAAATGATTGAATTAAAATAGCAACATCAATTTTCTGTGAACACATAACTCTGGTAATTGATGATGAAGATGAAACTTTGCAGGTCATACTTGCTCAGAGGTGTACTAAAAACATCAATGCTAAACTGTAGTTAGTGTGTGAATTCTGTTTATTCACTGCTAATGTTTGCCGCAGCTCTTATCGACACAGTAATTGCCCGCCATCATAGATCGAGCATGCATCCTTCGCCCACTATCACCTTCTCTCTGTTATTCTCTTAGCTTCCTACAAGGGGCCCACGTTTTCTTTTGCAGATTTTGTCAAACACTGCTTTTCAAATGACTCTCCATTCATCCTGCTTTCACCTAGAGCCCATCATAAAGTGAATGACCGTAAGTGTAATTCGGCAGTGACAATGTCAGTATACACAGCATTGTGACAGTAATTACAGTGCTACTGCTGTATGTCAAAGGTACAACACGATGTTACAGCACAAATTCAGCTATTTTCTCAAAGGACTCCATTTTGCTGTCTTTGATACATCCTACCAAAGTACAGCAAGCACTCCAGAAATCAACTCTAACAGCATCTAAAACACATATTTCTAAAACACTCACTGGTTGCTCATAGGCAGCAAGATGTTTGAAAAGCCAACAGTGCTCTGATTTCACTTTTTTTCCTTTTGCCAATTTAAATCCAGACTTTTACTATCATTACATGGAAATTAGATGTGTGAAGAAGATTTAGCATACACATTCATTTTACAGCAGTATTGCAAACATCATCTTCTTCTGGATCTATATCCATAAGTATTGGAAATATGTAAAAACAGCATAATCTTAGCTACACATTGGTGGTAGCTGAATGTTTCTAGACTTAGATTTTTAATGTACAGAAATCCATAAATGCAATCTCCATCTGAGCATATATTTTAATCCATCAGATCTGAATTGATATCTGGATCTGTGCTAAATTTCACCTGTTTATAGTCCATCATAGCACAGATGTCTGATTTTTTTCATTAAGATTACCACCTTAGTTTTGGAGAAACAGGCAGAAATGTTGACAAATGCCCTTTGTTGCAACATTAAAGAAAGTGAAAAAAAAAAAATTCTGTATCACTATCTCAGTGCAGATCTGCCTCTAAATCTAATCAACTCTTCCTTGAACCAAGTCCCACATATCTATGACATTTCATCAAAATCCATCCTGCTGACAAACAGACAAACACATAAGAAAACATAACTTTCTTGGCAGAGGTCACGATTGGTGATAATATAGTGATGTAATGATAACATAGAATCCAGAGGCATGATTTAACATCTTACAACATGACACTGCCATGCCCTGCACAGCACATTTCATAGAATATGACACTATCAGGTCAAGTTGGTTATTTTCATTTATTACTACACATATACTAAAAAACATATGAAATCATATATGGCTAAAGTTTTGAGCAAATTACATACTACATGGAGAAGATATTTTATTTTACCAAGGACTCCAAGGCGATAGTTGAGGGTTATGACAATGACATTGCCGTAGCTTGCCAGCACACTGCCATCCATCATGTTACCGGTGCCTTCTGTGTATGAGCCACCATGGACATAGACCATCACCGGCCTCTGACCCCCCTCCTCATGGATGTCTGGGAAAGACAGCCAGATATAGAGGGTGAGNTCACCGGCCTCTGACCCCCCTCCTCATGGATGTCTGGGAAAGACAGCCAGATATAGAGGGTGAGAGAGGGACAGACAATTAGACAGATAGATGGATGAATCATTAGCAGCATATGGCCTGGCGATATGTTTAAACCAACGTTCCACGTGACATCAGTAAAACACCTGGTGTCTTTGTTACACTGTACATAATCACCTCTTTAATGTGTTTTACCAGCTTTCCATAGGCACTGTGGTGTGTAAAGTATATTTCTGTGTGATACTTTGCATGAACGTATGCACAGATCCACCCACCTACCTTCTGCTTCCATTCTGTCTGGTGTACGCAAATGTCCATATGTGTGTGATGTGTGCATGCATGTGTCTAACTGACTTAATGACTATCCACATGTTTGTATGTGTCTCAGCCTCTGTGCACTCCCCTCATCCTCCCTGGTGGCTTTATTCATATTGCAGTGGAAACTGTGCCTGCACACGTGTGTATAGCCGTGCTTTGAATCTCACCGCCTCCATTTCTCACTGGGCACATATAAATTGGGGTTATGGGAGTGTTTACGCTTGCAATTGTGGTGTGTGTATGTATGTGTGTGTGTGCTGGTGGGGAGATGAATGCATGTGTATGAAGCAATCTATATGC
>VXCM01004268.1:37500-79145 GCA_014773175.1 Lucifuga dentata
TCTATACCTGCAGAAATTTCTTAGACATGAAGTCCTGAACATGAGCGAAAGAGTGATGTTACATTGACAAATACAGCAGACTATCATTGGCATAGCAGTGGAGCTCAATGTCATGCTGGTCAATGAGGAATCTACTGTAGATTAAAGAATAAAGCAGATGTAAAATTTGACATCAAATTATACACATAAAGCTCATTGTTTTTTTTATTGACTTTTACTAGAAATACCAGGATTTTTAAAAACTAATTTTAACCCAGAATTTCTGTTCCCACACAGTCAAAACTTGTGAAAACTTCTGAACATTCAGTATCACTTATTTCTCTGTCTTTCATCTTGGTATTTTTCTTTATTTGTCTATTCCTCTATATCCATTTGAACTCTTGTTTGAGTCTTTCGGTTTTCAACAAGTGGCCTCTGTTGCATCCTCTTAACCATTTTTCTTCTTAAACACTTAATTAATGTATTCATCTAGCCATTCACTCACAGAGATACACACACCATGTTTGTCAAAAGCCTGTCGAAGTTTAGGTGTTGCACAATACATCTGTTTGTCCATTCATCCATCTTATTTAATTAATGTCTGTTCCTCTCTCCATTGCTTAGCCCAGCATAGATCACCATTCATTCATCCTCCCATCCCTCCAGCTTTTCTGTCTCTCCTCCAACACATTTTCTCTCCCCATCTATTAAATTATCTGTCTCTCAACAGCCCAACTCTCTCTCTCTCTCTCTCTCTCTCTCTCTCTCTCTCTCTCTCCTTTCACCCATCCCTGCCACCGCTCCTGCTCGCTCTTAAAATATTCATTGATGTCTTAAACATGTTTTCTGTCTCTTTCACACACATATACACTTTTGCTTTAGCTTAACTCTTTTGTAGTGCTGTGAAACATGTGTATAGACACATTAACAACGACAATTTATTTACATGCATTTACCAAGTCTAAATTTCACCCTATACAATATATGCACATTAAGTTTTGGAGGTAATTCTTACTCTTAATTCTAACTCTTAATCTCTTAATTCTAAACTGGTTTTCATTTACTAATATAATACTTAACATAACTCCATTATGAGCAAATATTTTACAACCTGACAAGGGAAAATGCATGTCTCAATGCATTAGTACTGTCTAAAGACAAGATAGTCTAAGATTTTATAGCACTGTGGTCTTTTTCCTCAAACACTGATTTTGTTTTAAAATCTTTACAATAAAACCATAACAACAGTAGATGATGGAGCTGTAATCCCAATAGAATCTGATCAATACTGTACAACAGGAGAAAGTAGAAGCTACTGGAAGCAGGGTTGTGCTGCCTCTGTAAAGTAATGAAAAATAAATGATTGGATGAGCTTAAGAATTCACAATTACCAGGATGCATTTTCCCCTGTTGTTGATTACTTAAACTTGTTGCTTGTCTCATAAAGTGGTTTGTTTTGTTATGGTTGTTGAATTGAGCTTATTGTTATTAAAGCTCCCTGTCACTGACAAATGAGTACACATGGGTATATGAAGCCATCATTATAATTTTCTCTTATTCAGACCATATAGATGGAATAAATATTAACGTTACACCACTGGTCTCTCTGCTTTTCCTTTTTCAAAGTTCTGACATGAGATTTCATTCAAGTCACAGGTATTCCAATTAAATTTCAGGCAATTTGTACAATACTGTCAGAGAGCCACTTTCCTTCTGAGTGCCTTATTGACCATGGCTCACTGTGGTGTAACATAAAGTCAAACTATTTTTGTCTCCTCTGTTATATTAGATGGGTGGAAAATGAAGTAAACTTAATGTTATTTATGAAATATTTGTCACAAAGTGCTTCTAATGCAACAAAGTGCACAAAACAGGTAATAAAATACTAATGAAAGACAAACAAAGAGCAGATACAGTACATTGCACTGCATATAGTTTTAATGCATTTAATGGATTCATTGGAGAACAGTGAAATCAGCAGTAGAAGAACATAAATTAATTGTCCAACTTTCCAACATTTACCATATGGTGCATTAAAATGCACATTACTAACATTGGGTGGTTAAACTCAATGAAGTGGATGAAACGCTTTACTCAATGCATTGGGTCATGAAATCATCAACAGTTGGGTTACTGCTCAACTGTCCAACATTACAGTAAATCTAAATCAACTATAATTGTTATTGACTGCATGTAATTAAAGTTAAAACAAAAGAATCATGAAACTGCTCTTGGCTCCAGGCTCTCGACTTATGGGACAGTCTCATTTACAAAGGCTGAAGATTCTGCTGCATCAGCGCTAATCTGTCAACACTGTTGGATGGTCACTGGTTTATAGAATGTACTGTTTCTGCTCATTCTCTATAGGCATAACACAAAGTATCCAGCTGTAAGTCTTATTACAGCTGATGTAGTTTGCATGGGAGGTCACGGTGCAACTAGGCCTTCATCACAGTGTTCTTTGTTCTTCAAATCCCTTTCATATTCAACAAATGCCAGATGTAGACATCACCCACATATACTGGCTAACCGTGTGCATACTGATGTTTCCATTAAAAAAAAAAAACAAACTTTAATTTTTAGTTTAATTGCATTTTGTGGGTCAGTTTGTGACCCTCTTATCATTACATGAATTTTAATGTATTGTGGGTAATATATCCAACTTAATTTCCTACACCATTCATCAAGATTCAGCATCATAGTTGACTGGAGCCTTCCAGTATCAGAAGCAAGAGACAGGGTACACTGGGGCTGGAGCCTCTGACATTTGAACATGTATATAAAAATATGTCACAATAAGCCAACAAGGCCTGTTTCAATTCAAAGAGTCCTTCAAATGCAGAAGAGAAATGCAGCCTTCTTTTGCCCAAATTAGGAAAGAACAACTGATGTATCCTTCACAGTCCTCAGTAATCCACAGTCCGCTGTGCACCGGTCATTTTTGCTGGAGTGTTCAGGTGACCTGTGTTAGTTGCTAAATTTGGCAAATACTTATTACATGACCACATTATATGTACCAGGTATTTGAGTTCAGATGGTCATTGACCACTGGTATATATCTCACTTGGACTAGGTAATGAAAAAGCCATGGCAAAGCATAAGTAATGTTCTTGTAAATCAGGTCATTACAGGAAAATGGTAGTTAAATAGATTTAAAATAGCCAGATAAATTTTACTGTTCATACTGTAAACCCAAGCATTATGGAAATTTTCCCCGGTATATTGGCATAATAAACTTTAAAAATTTGACTTTCTGACTTAACTACTCAATCTTTTTTGGTCTCTGTTGACTAGACCATCTCATTGTAGGCAGGAGGCTCAGATCCAGTTGAGCCTCCAGGATCCATAATTTTCACCAGCACATAGCCAAGTTATATTCTGCATGCAAGGGTTGGCTATGAAGTGACGGACTTCCTGAGCAGTGGCCTACCTCACTGGTAATGCTTTACTCGAGCAGGTGATGAGAGCCTGTTATGTAGTGTTGTAGGTAGAGTTGGCTGCCATTGTTGTGGAGTTTGATAGCACGCACTCCTCCAAAGCACCAGTCCCTGGTGAACAGGTATGTCTCACTACACCAGAATAAAAGAGGGGATGGGGAGGGCAGTGGTTGGAAGGAAAGACAGATGACAGGCGAGGGGAAGAAAGGAGTGAATGTCAGAGAGCTGCAAGAGAAGAGAGGGAGGCAAAAAGAAAAAGCAGGAGAGGGAAGAATATTAAGGTAGAAGAAGGAGAGAAGAAAAGCATGAATTAGTGGGAGGAAAGGCAGAGAAGGAAAGAGAATGAAGGGGGAACAGACAGTTTTTTTAAAAAGCAGGATGGGTGATCAATCTGCTGTGATCACAGTTAGGGGATATGGATATTACACAGGTTGAGTATTGATTGATTCAAAGCTGGTATAAGTACTCTCAGCTGGGGCCTGGGAAAAAATTGACGTCTTCAAGCCATACTGTGAAAGTAAAAACTCTGTAATTTCCCATTCTCTGTGGATGCCTTTGGGCAGAGATTAGACAGAATGAAATAAAAGACTAGACAACAGCGTGGAAATTAACTGTTCATGGGATCAGCACTAAGACAAGATTTCTTTAAACTGTTATTGTTCAAACATGAGGGAAACATGAGGGAAACCATAACATTAACTGAATGCTTCAACCAAATCAGTACTTGTGGTTTTAGAGTTTTGAAGTCAGTAATCTGTTTCATTACTGATGTATTGATTATTTAACTGGCTGACCGATGGGGTGATTGTTTTGGTTGCTTGAGTAGTTGTCTAAAACTGAAATGCAGGCGGGAAGAAAGATAAAAAATGCCTTCATCAGTTATAACTAAACTCATATATTTCTCTATAGCAGGAGTGCTGGTCTTCTAAAAGTGGCAAACCCTTGGTTTAATACATATGAAGTTTGACATGTAATGTTTAATATTGTGTTTGTTCCTTAAAACAGACATTTTATAGCTTTCCATGTTCTGGTTTTCATTTAGAAGTCTATATTTAAACCTCTGCAGTTCCTTTATGTGCAAAAATCACATTGATCCACTTCTATGCTCCCTTGATGCTGCACCACTGTGAACACTGCATATGGTTTTCACTTTGTCTTGGAGCTTGGGACGAGGTTACACATGGGGGTGGAGTAACACATAGCACTCGACCTTAACCCTAACCCACCCAAGGTGCACCCCTGCCTTGGTTTGGGTGTGGTCAATGAGGATTAAGTGTTCCACATGTTACTCAGCTCCATACTGCCACCTCAAGCACCAAAAACACAGCGAAAGGTAGTTAGCAGACCATTTTAGATCTCTTTAAGGCCCCCATCAAAAAGCTCACGCTGTATTGCTATTGGTGTCAACATCAGTTTTGACTCTTGTAAAATGTTCAACACAAATTTCTGCTATATTATACTATAAAACATTAGGAATTCTAACAAAAAGTTAGACTATTACAATTATATATGTGGGCAGATGAAAAAAGAAAAAAAAATATGTATGGCTGCTTATGAGGGGTCGTCTGCAGTGAGGTCAAGCTTCCAGTCTTCGTAGTCTACCAGAATACAGGAAGACAGCATCAGTGTTGCACATGTACAGGCAGGTGTGTCTGTATATCTGTGCATGTGTCAGGAGATTTATCGTCAAAGCTTCTGCTGAGCTACAAATAGCCACTGCCCTGGCCCCTGAATTGATACCGAGCTTTCCCATCAAGAGACCTAAAGGCACACTGAGGTGACAGAGCATCCTGGACTGCCAGTGAAATCCTGTCGCTTAACTTGAAGATCCCTCTATTCTTCACCCGCCTGTCTCGCCTCCCTCTCAACCAGCTTTGTGTTGTCACTGTGCATGAGCTACTGGTGAATGTTTCTGTTTAATATCCCAGTGTGTGTCAGCTTTAATATGTCGAATCTGTCTGAATTCAAGTGGAAGCTACTCATCACCTGCTGGGCATGCAGAACCTGAGCAGCATACAGAATACATGTAAATTTTCATTGGTATGACTGTTTACTTCAGTGTTTCTAAACCTGGGAGGATGAGAGCCTATTGGGATGGTGAGAATGTTTTTTAGAGCTCCCAAAAGGGCTTGAGGATGTTACCAGTATTTTTTAAGTTTCATCTCCTTAACTACAAATTGCATATATTTTACACTACTGCTTACCATTTTTAATGCATGCTGTAGAGCTTTGGTGTTTTAAATGTGTTACTTTCTTTTGTGCTACAAAAGATGTAAGATGAAATGACAAAAGAACAGGCCAAAGGCACATCCTAGAATATCAAATATGAAAGCATCAAGTTCACATTAATGTTTTCAGTTTCATTACCACTGTGTGGTAATGCAGGTGTGAATGCAAATTATTTTGAAAAGTCTGCAACGCATTAGCTTGTAATGATAATGGCACTCTCACACATACACAAAATGAATATTATTAATAAGTGACAGATCAAATAAGCAAGATTTTTCTGATTGATTTTCATATCATATGAAAATGAATGTAAACCAATGGCTGCTAGATGGTGGAAAAACTATCTTTAAAAAGTCTGAAAATATGTATAAATTCAGTTAGCAAATTAGTTTTTGAGGGCAGAAGAGTGTTTATACGCTACAAGAAGGGACATAACTTATTTGTACCTTTCATCTGTTCATTCTTCAGATGATAAAGTGATGTTACATAAAATAAAATGACAAAGCATAAAAGGGTAAAAAAAAAAAAAAAAAAAAAAAAAAGGGTAAAACATCAGTTTGTGATACTGAGCACCAGGTTTGAGCTCAGAACCTTCCAGAAGTGGGAAAATGAAGTAATCAATTCTTCTGGCAGTTGACCTCGGTTTAATATACGAGTTTCTGTGTGTGTGTGTGTGTGAATCAACCTTGCTGCGATTGTCAGTACTGAAGTACACTGGGATTTCTTTGGCCAAGAGTTGATCAAATCCAATGACGGCATGAACACTGCCTCTTTGATGTCTCTATGGCAACCTGTACAACATCCCAGCAACCCAAAGATGGTGACCTTCCAAACTTCCCAGCACACACACACTCACATCCAGGAGTGCAGAAACACAAACACACCCAGGCACAAGTTCACGCTCAAACTCACATGCAGAAACATAAGAACACATATGGCCACATAATTACAGAGGAACCAGATTTGAAATATGCAATATTTATGTGTATGCAATGAACTAAATGGGTCTCTGCAGTGATGTTCTATATGCAGATACACAAGCAGAGAAAGGTGCATGTACACATAAATACACAAAAAAAAGTCACAGAAATACAGAAACATGTTATAAATATGGTGTGTAAAATATCTAAAACACATCAGTGCTGCATGCTGCACTAATCCCATACTCCTTTAAAATACCAAAATCAACAATAATTAAACAAATAATAAAATGGTTTTAGTAAAATGGGCTTGACTTTTTCTTTACTAAAGTTTTGCTTTTGCTTTGTCTAACTTTATCAACAAGCATAACCCACAACTGAACACCAAAAGTTCAGGCATGTTTAAAAAACAAAAGGCATTCTGGGAAATATAGAAAATCACTAATAAAGGTAAGAACTCCAGGCAGGGCTAGGAAGGTAAATCACCATGATTTATCTTAAAATACCCATTAAAATGCATTTGAACACTTCAGAATAATTAGACAATAAATGTAGCAGTACTGAAGAATGAACATTAACTTAAACCTCTACAGTGGTACTTTCATTGATGTGTCTCATGCTTATAATAACCTACTAGCACAACTAAAATTTCTATGAAATAGATACAAATCCAACAAAAACAGCATATAAACTATCCTGATCTGTTTCATTCATCAGTGTCTTTGTTTTTTTGGGGGTCGAGATCAATGTGTTTCCAGGGAACCTGCTGGTGTGTGCTGCACTACACTGAAGACTACTAAGTCCATTTGCCAGAGCTTGTTTGTCAGCTTGCTAATAAGCACAACACTTTAGGGGCAATGAAGGTCGATAACAGGCTCCACAGCAAAGCGTTCTTTCTACAGATAAAGATAGAAGCACTCAAATTAAAAGTCTGGAGCTAAACATCTTTACTTATGGAAAACCTTCACTGACAAAACATTTACTCCCAAATAAAACCTTATCAGGACAGAAAAAAGTAGGACACATGCACACCTCCCTTATGTCTGAGGTAGATTTCCAGATACTTTGGGGAAGTTTGTTGTTTTGAACTGAAGACTAAATGAATATGATTAAGCAGCAATGGGACATAGAGATAGATTTGCCTCTACAGATTTTCGTATACACATGCCTATCAAAAATGAAGTAAACATCAACCCATCCATTCATTCTCTTTATCCATATCCTGTTTCCAATTCAATTAACCTGCATGTTTTTGGACTGAGGGAGAACATGTACAAAGAAAGGCCCCACTGGATTCAAACACCTTCTTTCTGCGTGATGACATTGCTAGTCATTGAGTCATCCACCATGGTCTCCTACTAATATATTGTTTGTTTAGTTTTGATGCCAGGCATTGTATTTTTGATGAGTTTGTTTCTAAAGTGGTGGGTGACTTACTGGTTAACACTGTCGCCTCGCAGCAAGGAGGGTCTTGGTTAAAATACAACTGGGGCCATTCTGCATGGAGTTTGCATGTTCTCCCAATGTCTGCATGAGTTTCCTCTCAGTCCAAAACATGTAGGATAGTTGAACTGGAAATAATAGATGATAATAATGAGTTCACCAGGTCACCAATGTGACACAGACAGCCCAGGCTGTGACAGAGTGGTGACCTGTCAAGGCATCCTACCTTACCTCTCACCAATAAATCCTGGAATAGGCTGCAGTCTCCCACAGCTCTGCACAAGATATGTGGATGTAGAGAATGGATGGATGGATGGATGGATGGATGGATGGATGGATATCTTTACATTGCTTATTTAAAAGTAAACTGTCACAGATTAAAGAATGTATAGGAAACACATAGCTGAGTTTGAGTATGCCTCAAAAAATAAATAAATAAATAAATAAATAAAACAGCATGGTCATGGTCATCCAACACTGGAGACACAAGGAGAAGNAAATAAATAAATAAATAAATAAAACAGCATGGTCATGGTCATCCAACACTGGAGACACAAGGAGAAGAGTATTACACATAACAATGATGTTTATCCTTGCTCATCTCATATCAGCACAGTTGGCAGAGGGTGCTGTCTCCCCGTACTTACTTCAGGGATACAGCATCCCATTCTTCTCTTATATTTTTAGAAACAAACAAGGATGGTGGAAAATAGACCTACAGGCTCTAACACCTCCTGCAATGATGCATGTGCGCCATCATATAGTCTTAGGTGTGTTTTGCTGCTTGATGCATCATTTTTACTTGTTATATTTTGCTTCAGTGAATTAATACATGCATTACATACTTCTAAAAATACACACTTTGCATATATCTGGGACTAATGGATAAAATAAGGTGTATAAATGACAAAAACTGCATATCACATGTAATTTTTCTGATATTACATGACCACCTAATGGCTCAGCATGCCTTCTGAGTAGCAAGTATCGACCTACCACAGTGACTGGAATGAGAGGAGCAGTTGTCATAAATTGCCTGTTTTCCATTCCATAGGTGAGTGGGGGTGAGACTGGGGGCATCCATTTAGTCAGACTGAAGTTTGAACCACCTGATTCTATGCTACTCCACCCACTGCCATCCAATTAAGTTATGGCTCTAATCTATTTTGCATGTAAGCCATAATTAATGCATGTAGCAGGGGGCAAAAACATACATTTCTTGGTTGGAAACTGTCATGCTGCTTCAGGGCAGAGTGAGTTAACTTTTAAATAGCTGCCATGAATTAAATGTGGTGAATACAGTCACAGGTAAAAGTCTTGGGCCAGCAGTGAATATGTTTCTCACTGTGCTGGTGTCAGCAAGTCAGCAATTTACCACCCTGCACAAATAAAATGTGCAAAGTAGTCTGTGAGGAAAGTAGTGGAAGAATGAAGAGAAATTTGTCATTTCTGCTGTACACAGACAGTATTTCTATACTGTCACCAGTTATATTCATCTAACATGTAGGCTTACAAGAATAACATTTGTGCAGTCAGTGTCATATGTCAAGTTGCAACAAAGATTTTCAAGCAGCTTGTTGTCATGCAGCACCCAAGATAGTCAAACAGTGATGTGTACTTTTATGGTTTATATCATTTGAGGAGAGGGAATCTCTCTGTGAATAACCTCTCCTGAGATTTCTTCCATTTTCCTTATATAATAAGGTTTTTGGGGAGTTTTTCCTTATCTTCTTAGAGAGCTTGGGCTGGGTTGGGAACCACTAATGTGAGGGTCTGTAAAGCCCTTTGAAACATTGTATGCCATCCTGGGCTATACAAATAAATTTGACTTGACTTTACTTGGTTCTTACCTCTGTAAGAGTAAAATGTGATCTTTCTACACGATCAGAGCTGATGTAAAATAATTATTTTTCCTTTTCCGTGCCACATTTTTAGTGATATATATTCATTTGAAAAACTATTAAGATGCTAAAAAGCTTGTGTGTTTAGCTATTAAAGGTGTTACAAAAAGAAACTCATGAAAGAATCACGAGTTAACCATGCTGACCGAACAGAGAACAGGACTTCCCAAATACCAATACATAACATTTAATAATTGGATGAACAGAATATGCTAAAAACATGAGGTAAAGATCTGTATAAAATGTCTGCTGCAGGTTTTAAATAGGGTAAACAGTCATTACCTCCACTGTTTGTTAGCTGGATGACTTAGTGATGAGTCTGACTTTGATTGAATTTTGATGGAAGGGTGGGGCATGGCCTAAGGAAGAACTGTGGTTCTGCTTAGGATTCCTATGCATGGGCAGATCCAGGAATTTTTAAATGCTTTCTTCTTTATTTCCCCCGTGATTGACTTTCAATAGATCAGTTTGTTTTGGAATAGATGAAAAACAAAAAGAACATGTATTCTACCACAGTGAAGAGTAAATTAATCCTGGTAAGGATTCATTGACATAATGAGCCTCTAGCTTTCTAGGGAATCAATCCTGGGACCAGTCAACTACAGGGAGAACATGAATATTTGAACTGCCTGTTGCTGATTTGAATATTCAAACAACCTGCAGCAGATGTGTAGGATGGGAACCTGGATAGTTTATTCATGGAAGGAAGAGCACACAAGTCGTTTGCTTTTACAATTTCCACCATTGTTATAGCAGCTTATCATGCTAACTTTTCCCTGATACAGTGGAACATCAATTGTACTTCACTAAATTCCCAAAACTCTTTAAGTATCAGCATTGATTACAGGTGATTCATTTATTTTACATGTCAGCAGGCAGTGTGCATAGATTATTATCCTGTATGGTACTAGCTGAATATTCTAGCTGGGAGGGAGATACATGCAGGTAACTGTCAAAGCACCAACATGAAATGGCAGCAACATTAGCTGCTTTCTCTGACATTCTGCTGTGTAAGGAAGTCCTCCTGGATACAGCGTGGGTGTTTTACATGAACTGTAAATACATGCACACACACAAATGTCAACACTATTCTACCATGATGTCTTTTGTTTTTTTTATATTTGGACATAAGTAATGAGCTGGATCTCCCTTTATAACTGACAAATACATGCATAAGGACACACACAGGCTCACACAGTTGCACTGTTGTATTGTGACCTTACATCATGTCACTGTGACACACTCACGACTCTTGACATTCTTGCTGCGAGTCCCAACATGGGCGACTGATTGGAACATCCATCCCTCTCTATCACACACAGCAGAGATCCTCAACGTAGTGGCTGGGGGCTTCAGTTTGGCATTAGATTAAATCATCTTTAACATATGACTGACACACACACACACACAGTAGATGTACTGTGTACTTATGCTACCTCTGCCCCCTCATACTTGAGCAATGGACTGGAAATGACATACAGTACGTGCTCCTGGAGCTAACACACACACACACAACCTTGGTGCTTTTTGTTGAACACTCAAAACAGCACACTTTGAACACACACACTGTGATCTCTGATACCCACAAACACATAATCTTATTGCACATAAATAAGTCAATTGCAGCCCTTTAGCTACAGAACCAGACCAGCACATAAGTTGTTACCAGCTTGTACCACAGACATAAGTGTTCATATGTTCACTAGTCAACTCTTTAACCACAGCAGCATCTCCAGTGCTCTCCCAAATGTTGTCTGATGACACGTCCACCTGAGGTGCACAGTCACTCACACACACACACACACACACAGACTACACACATAGCCAGATATGAAATTATTAAATACACAAAATGAAAATAAGGTTTCAGGATAGTCTTACTAGGTTTTACTGGCTTTTTTTTTTTTAATGGTTAGACCTGCAAAACTTACAAATATTGGGACCATGAACTTANCTGGCTTTTTTTTTTTTAATGGTTAGACCTGCAAAACTTACAAATATTGGGACCATGAACTTACACACATGCAGCATATTCATGGCCAGCTAATGGCTGTTTCTAAAGCAAACTTTCCTGAGAAATCTTATTTCACAGGAAGCAGAACCTTGCAGAAGCTTTCTTCAGGATAAGTATTTCTGTCTGACCTCATTGACTGAAATGACATCAGGCATCATGAGTGAACTCCACACTTAGAAAGTGAACAGTAATGCAAGACTACATGAAACGTGAAAAAACTGACAGACATGGGAATTTAATCCACGTGTAGTAAAACCTGCAAAATGAAAATGTAATAGTCAAGTTACATTTAAATTTGATCATAGCCAGCACTCTAGACACCATTGGTGTAAAATGTGGCTCACTTCAGTAAAAAACAAAAAACAAAAAAACAAAAAAAAAAAAAACAAAAAACCTTTTATCTGCTTTTTTCTGAATATTATCAGTAAATCATACATAACCTTTGAATGCCTAATAGTGTGTCTTTAACATTTTAATATTCTGAGCAAACATGCAACCTACTATATTTAAACTTTCATTCTGAACTTAATACATAAAAGAGTGGAACGAAAAAGGAGATTTTTTTTAAAGCTTTCAATGTTATTTTCCACTTTATATTAACGATTGAATGAAACATCAACGCATCTTTCTGTCCATACTGAATATTCATGTCAGCATCTATGTCTTTGATCATGTAGACATGTACTTTTGTTATAGCAGACAAACCTACTTTTATACAAATCACACACACACACATATACACACACACCCAAGCTTTTGACAGTAAAAAGAAGTGACTAGCACATTCAAAGGCAAACCTTTTTTTTAATTCTCATGGCCAGTATCTGGACCCTCATACATTACAGACACAGCTCACTTGCTTAGGCATTCTTCTAAATCCTCTTCAGTAAAATGAGGCATCTTTTTTTCTGTTTTGTTGTCTTTTTTCTTTCTTTTCTCTTTCCTTTCGTCAGCTTTTATCATGTCTAGCATGTTATTTCTCGGAAATCCTCTTTTCTCAGTTTCTCTCCCCCGTCTCTGTTGTCTTCCGTCAGTCGTACTTGAAACAAGTTCAGTGCTAATCCAAAATTCCACTACAAGCTGAATTCATGGGATTATCCTGTGTGTGTATATGTGTCTATGGGTGGAATAGCGTGAATATGAAGCAATGCTCTGAGAATTCTTGCAACAGAAAATGAGTGTGAAAATGCAAAAGGAAGGAAGATGGATAGGAAATTTGCATTTGTGACCTCTTTTCCTGCCTGTATGACAGAGTGGTTAGAGCGGTTGGATTTTGGTGGACATTGAAAGCACTCAGCCTTCCATCAACCAACAGCCATTGATCTGCACAATCCAATGGCTCCCGAGCTGCTCAGTATGCAAACCACATACATACATGCAAACTTGCATAAACAAGCACACACAAACTAAAAGGCCTTTGAAAGGAATCACTGATCATGTAAAAACATTCTATAAATCAAATGACTTTAATTCAGGATATTAAAGTGGAGTTGCCGTCATACAGACTGTAGCTTTGCAAATCTTTTTTTTTTTTTTNTTTTTTTTTTTTTTAAATTACGGTAATACTGCAAACGTGGCTTACAGTGTCACTGCTTTTCTGATGAAGACATACTTGTGGAAGAGAAATTTGTCTATTTTTGGGGTTCATGTTGTATTTTTACATCATATAGTACCAGTAAATGGATGATATTTTATTTTTTGGAATAACTAACCCAGTGTTGAGGTATGAGCACACATTTATGCATGTGCTCCACTCATGCATGGGTTTGTGGGTTCACCTAATACTCTCAGATCATCTTGTAAATCAGGAACTATGCTGCATGCATGCATTGACACTTCATAATAATAAATTATCCTTCTTGTCAGTTTGGAATAAAATTATCAACTTGCTTTCCATTTTATTGATAAAAACATTCAGAGCTGTAAATTATCTTATCTTTGGGAATTAATGTGCTAAATCCTGCAGAACAAAAACAACTGAGTTTGGTATTTGTTTTATTTTAAGAATAAGAAGATGCAAAGCATGGGATCCTAATTCAAATGCTTCAATTAATATGGCAGTGATTATATATATTTTTTTCATCTACTTGTGACGGCTGATTTGTATGTTAAAGTGTGTCCCAAGATGAAGACTGAGACAGAAACACAAGCCTCACTTTTTAACTGTTTATTCGATTGAATAAGCAAATCCACACATTAAAAGCTTTTCATGAAAACTGCTTATTTTTATCAATTCAAGTTGGTCTAAAAACTGCCATTTCATGATGTCAGACTGATTTAAGTCATTGGAAACATCTTTATTAAGCTTTACAATAAAAGTGCAGTGGAAAGGAAGAGAAAGAGCACCACTTGTAGGAGAGTTTTGTCATTACGCATTTCACAGACTTTTTTTTTTTTTTTTTTTTTTTTTTTGTAGAACATTTGCTGGGAAAAAAAATTAATCGCCCAAGAAATCTCATTCACAGCATTTTTCCTTTATCTGGTCCTGCTCTCACACAAGCACGATCTTGCAAATCAATAAAGCAGACACTCAGGCCAAGCTATTAGGGATGATCTCTGAGAAATTTCATTATGGATCTGAGAGCTGGTCACTCACTGCTGAGCTAGGCCAGTGTCAGTTTACTTTACCTTTATTCTCTGACCCCATTTACACCTGGAAGTAAAATCTTTCAGCTGAAAGGATTGATTCTAAATTTGGGTCAATGTAAAGCAGATTTTCCCATAACTGCTTCTGCAGTAACAGACATTTGTTCTTCTATCAGCTTGTAATCTGACTGTGTTTTTAAGATTTTGTCATATGTCACATATAATAACTACCTATCTAATCATTTTTAATGTGTCATGGTGATTATATTTTGAGCAGATAATTAATGAGGAGTCAGTTAAATCTGAGTCATTTCAGCTCTGATTTCTAAAGCTATGTCAATCAATCCTGCTCTGAAATATGCACATCTGTTTACATCTGCTTAGAATCCTAACACGTTCTAAATATATGATCTGAAACAATAGACATAAGTCATAAAAGAATGATGCCTTTAGTGTTTCAAAATACATCTAGTTCCAACACCACATAAAACAGATCACACCAGCATTTTAATAAGCATTTATGCTTCTTGGATTTCATACAGCTGAACAAGTGAATCAAGCTGAAGACTTGTCAGCTATTTTTTTTTTCTTAAATTGCACCTTCCAAAATGATTTTTCCTTTTATCTTCTGGCCTACAAAGCCACTTAGCAATTCCCTGACCCCACTAGGTGGAACCATTGGAGCCTTTGTTTGAATATTGAGATGCTGTAGATTAGAACATTTTATCCATTGCTGATGCACAAAATTTATTTAGCAAAATAATGCCATCTCTTTTCATTCAGAAGGAAATTTTGCTTTTATATAGAATAACAAATCTGTCCCCTTTTTTACTACGTTATACACTGTAAAGTCATTGTATTCCTGCTTTGTGTAATCAATTAATGGCTTAACCTCTTCCATGACCATCTTAAAGCAGCAATAACTTTGATCAACTGCTAATGGACAGAAATGACAGCAATGAGAAGGTACTAAAAAAGAAAAAAAGCGGTATTTTAAGCAATACACCAAAAAGGGCGGAACAGACAAGCCAATATACTCATCTGCCACTTACTTCAATAGTACTATTATTATTAGATACAAAAATTTATGCTAAATGAAACTGCTGAAATATGGAAGGATTTGCAAGTCACCCTTTTGCAGGGGCCACATTGATCTTCACCCTAATCTTGATACAATTCTATTATGAGGACGGAATCTTTTGGGCTAAGATATCGATCTTTGTTGTATCTACAGGTGATGGTAATCATATATGTATGATGGAGATTGACACAATTAAGGACATAGCTATAGATAATTTTGAAGCTTTTAATAATCGTCAACACATTTATGTACAAAGCAAGCAATGTCATATCCAAATAACCAAAAAAAAACAAAAAACAAAAATCCTAAAATGCATTTTTATAATTTGCAATTAAAATAGCAAAGGATTACCTCGGGGATTCAATTCAACAGTTTAACACTACAGGTAAAGAACCACTACAGGTACAGTTTGACTAAACCTTCACAGTTAGACAACCCTGGGCCAGGCAGACTGGAGAAGGACACAGAAAAGCAAGGAATATTGAAAGATGGAAATATTTCATTCTCTAATCAAAATACGAGAAATATTTATCCAAATTAAAAAAAAAAAAAACCCTCAGCAAAATCTCATTCATGTCAATTTTCTCCAGACCACTAAGTATATCAGCCAACAGTAAGAATCCTGATAACCCAGACACAGCTAACAAAAAGACCTCATCTCAGCCAGGGAGGAAACATTTACAGGTGGATATACACTTCATCAGTGATGACATGAAATGAGCTTGTTGGGTTTCCATTATCATTTTGTACATTATTGTACATTCTCTTAACCTTAACAATGCAATGCTGGTCACCTACATCTTTATAAGCAGCCATGTATCATCTATAGAGCCAGGTTTATTGCTATATTCCAAGGGACAAAATTTAGAGTTATATAATCTTTTCGGTAAATGAACCAAGACAGTGACACCGCAAGGTGTGTGATTTGACACAGGTATATTTCATCAATGAAAACAATCTGAAGTGATTTCACTCGGAGGAAATATGAACGACTGTTATCCTTTAATGTTACGGCTAAGCTTGGGTGGCCGTGTGACATTAATCTTAATAAGACGGCTGGTTTCCCACAAAGCATGACACCAAGGTCCTGATTGTCCAACACATGAAAATTGTTGAAACTCATCATAGCTGGAAACACACTCAACTTTCTATTTAATTCTATAACACAAGTTACCTTGTCAGTTTGCAAGATACATATCGAGAAAATGGCAGAAACAGATTCAACTTCGCAGTTCATGGATCAGTTGACCACTTCAGATCTGACAAATCCAGACAATAAACCTTTTATTTTTACAGCAGACAATTTTGGCTTGTCATAGCAGCAAATGTTCAGGTGTAACTAATAACATGCACAATAGCAGGGCCCTGACACTGGGCAACGTAAATATAACAGAACCATCATTCATATCTTTAGTTAAACCTATGCTATTAATGCTAGGACAAGTGGCATGTATTTGTCTCTAGTTTAAATGTAGCTGTAAAACAATAAACATAAAACTAGCAGATGAACGGTTCATTCAGAACTATAAGCACATTTCTAATTTCTCCTACATCTGGTGAAAGAAAAGGTAAGAGAAACACTACAGAAGAGAAGGATAAAGTTGTAAAATCCAGCTGACAGCCATGGGACCTCATTTATAAATGTTGAATACACACATAACTGAACTTCAGCCTCATGTAGGTCATCACTGATCTCCATGATGATCACTGATAACGATTGTACTGAAGAACTCTAAAGAACTAATGAGCAAACTCATTTGTATGCATAGCTTTGCACTGACCCTTTATGGTAAATTGTTACCTGATGGGATATGAGCCTCCATATGCACACTGTGAGAGATATGCACGTCCATATATCACACTGAATGTGATTTATACATTGGAAAGTCCGTGCAGTATGCGTACATAGATTTATAATCTGAATATTCTTTGGCACATGCCATTTTCCTTTTTTCTGTCTAAACTCTCTATCAATTCCATGCAGATCTTTATAGATGAAGCCCCACGACAGAGTAACGATTAGCTTATCACACCCAGGGCAGTACTATCTGAATTACAGTTTTGTTTTGTGAACGGAGATTCTAATCTTTGCCTTAAACTTTAACCACAGGGGCCCTTTTTGGGCTCAGAAGTAGCTATCCTTGTGCTGTTTAATGGATTTATTATATTATATAATATTCTGTCTTTCCTAGTGAAACTTTCCATGTGAAATTCTGTCTTTCCATGTGAAACTCTTTGCATCCAATATTTTCCCTTCCATCCAAATGATCACATCAGCGACTCTTCCTTGAGTCCTTGAGTTTCTTAAACCAGGATTTAATTCTACCCTAGAGACTGAGGCTTGTGAAAACAAATCACTTTTGTCAAGTAAAGATTTACCAAAAACAATCCACAATGGGGGAGAGGGTAACAATGAAGCAGCCGCCACTTAACATGATCCTTTTAGAACGCATAAAAGTAAAACAAATTGAGAGAAAGTAATCTTTAGCAAAAAAAAAAAAACNAAAAAAAAAAAAAAGCACTTGCGTCACTAGTTAGTTTGGTTTGTTTCCTCTTCAGTCTTCCACCAACAGTGACTGCTGGAATGAGCAGCAGCACTGAGGGGTTTGTATTCAAAGTCACTATGTACAGATACACACACACACACACACACACACACACACACACACACACACACACACACACACTCACATGCATACAGACAGACATACTCTCACTATACAGACATACTACTGCACACACAAGTCAGTGTGTCTAGTTTCCTCAGTGGTGTCACAAGTCAAAATCTCCCAATGCCCCAGTCTCACAAACTCTCACACAAACACACGGGAGAAAAATGGGCCAGTGGCTAGTGGCTCCTATACTGTAACCGTGACAACTAGAGTGCTCTTCTTGGTGATTTACGAGCCTCAGTCAGGAGGCCTGGATGCCCAGGGGAACTTGGGAATGATAGGTCCTCCAGTAAAGCATATTCAAACTTTCCTCCAGTCCTCTGAGGGGAGTGACCTTTTACAAAGAAACAGAAACATACGAGTTTTACTCACTTACTGACATATTTGTTTAAAGAACTTTAGCATTAATCCCTACACAGAAAGAATCAAATCAGGCTTTAGTGTGTTTGTTCTGTCTGTGCAATGAGCAGATGCTCATTTCTGTGAGGATAGAGGCAGATGGTATCTGTCTTCATATGAAACAAAATAAATAACTGCATAAACAATACATACATGTAGAGCTAATGTTTGATGAGTGAGTTTAAGATAACTCCAGTCCACTGGTCACTTCACCAAGAGTGGTTTAAAACCGTGAACCACAACGTCAGCGTAATCAATTATAGAGATGAAAATTTATGTGGCTGGACACGAGGATAAAAATGCAACAAAATATGCAATAATGACTAGGCTAACTTATTCAAATGTCTGATGTTAAAAATAATTATAAACATTTTAAAATATTGCTTTAGGTGTTAAAAATGAGAACCTCAACATGCCTTAACCTTTTTCAATTCAGTTATCAATGAAAGTTGGTGAATTTACCATGAGGGTGAAGAGGTTTTAGCTCTCATCGTCTGAGACATGGGGCTTAGCGATGGCCATCTCCTCCTTGCTGTTTGCAATCATCTTACACTTCTACAAAAACACAGAGAAACAGATTAGCAACCTGTGTTGTCTTTGTGTATGAATATAACATAATTATACTGATGTGGTGCACCACACCATCCACACAACCACATCTCATCACCATTCTCTCAATCCAACATGTGGACATACAAACACACTCAAGCAAATGCACATTAGCACACTTAAACTTCCACCTACACCTCCTTTTACCTCAGTAAGCTCCTTTATGGTATGTATGTTAGCTTGCTGAGTGACCTTCCTCTTCGCTTCCTCGATGTGGTCCAGATTAAGGGCTGGTGTGGGGGGGGCAAGACATGGAGGGGGCTTGTTAGTGATAGTAGGAAGTGGTGCCAGAGGGGGCATGCCTGCCAGGGCACCCATATTGGTCAGGGCAGCGGTCATTGTAGCTGCTGTCATACTTGCCATAGCAGCACTCATAGTGATGTTTGACATGCTGGGAAGTCCTGGAATATTAGGTAACCCCATTGGACCTATATTAGGCATATTGGGCATGTTAGGCATGTTGGGCATATTGGGCATGTTGGGCATTCCCATGCCCATTGGGAGTGGTAAAGGTAGAGGTAGGGAGAGTGGAGCAGGAGATGGAGTGGGTAAAGGCAGTTGGAGGATGGCTTTGGGCCGAAGGCTCTCAGGAATGGGCACTCCTGCCTTGGCACACATGGCAGCAGCATTAGCCTTGGCTATCTCCAGCAACTGGTCCTTATCTAAAATGGAAAGATGAAGCCAGAGAAAGAGTTAAAAGGAGACAGGATGGAGCAAACTTGTGAAAAACAAAACCATACTGTGCTATGATTCTTAAAAGGAAACTAATCTGAATGTTTTTGTTAACAAGAATCTAAAATTATTTTACCCAGCTCAGTGAGTCGTGGAGGAGTCTTGCTTGTGCTGCGTCGTGTTCGGGAGCCTGAGCGCCGCTGTTTGCGGAGAATGAGAACTGGAGAGTGACTTGGTTCCCTCTTCCATCTGTCTCGTCTGTCAAATGAACGACTGCGAAAAACTGGACGCCTCCCTCGACCTCTCGACCGAGACCGGCGCCTGCGATCAGCAGAACGAGACCTGGATCTCCTGCTTCTGTCGCCTGACCTGGACCTTTTCCTCCGGCCTGTAGAGCGACTCTTGGATCGCTTGCTCCTGTCTGTGGACTTGGACCTCCTCCTTCCTCGAGCAGCAGGTGACCGGGTGCGGGATCGCCTCTTGCGAGCTGGGGAGTGTGACTTTGATCTGCGGGTCCTGGTTCGGGACTTGGAACATGAACGCTTATGCCGTCCAATAGAGCGTGAGCGACTGGACCGCCTCCGGCGAGCAGGACTCCGTGATTTAGACCGTCGCTTCTTCCTTTCTGATGGTGAGCTAGAGTCCCTCTTCCTCACTGGAGACTTGGACCTGAAGAAAGACAAATGAGAGAAATAATTGCATGTGCACAATTTTGCTACACAGAAAAACATGTCCTGCTTCCTTTGAGGTATCTTTAGAACATGATAACTTTAGAACATCTTTGCAAAGTCCAACGATGGGCCATGATTTAGAGAACCAGACACCTGTCTGTATGAGCTGTGACAGTTAACAGTGCATGTCAGAGGAAATCCCAAGCTATGATGTCATTGTGTGCCCCGTGACCCCTCCCCCCCCCAGGTCCCTTTGGAGACCTCTGAGCTAGAACTCTGCATAAAATATGTACTCTAAACTAAAGATAGTTTATTAAAGGATGAGGACTGGATTATGAAAAATCCCCCCAAATTGTTTTGATATCTGAAAATTTACATAACACAACAAAAAGCCATATTGTTACACAGGGAATATTAAGGTAGTTAGTTTTCAAGGCCCTTTGAATACCAACAAAAACACAGCACAGATTAATGAAACAGTATGTGCATACAAAGAGACCACAAACCTGGACTGCTTCCTTCTGGATGCTGACTTAGAAGTAGACCTTCGAGGTGGTGAAGTTGAACGTGAAAGTTTTCTTTCTCGTTGCTTCTTTTGCAGACCTGGGGACACTGAGCCAGAGGAGCTTCTTTGCCTTTTAGATCTTGTTTTAACTGGGGAGGAAGAATCTTCTTCCTCATCCGAGCCATTTGAACAATCTGATCCAATTGGGCCAGCCCCAGGTTCAGGAGAACCAGTCCTGGACCTGGAAACATCTTGTTCATCAGATGAGCTGGCTGGGTTGCCGTCATTCTCCCTTTTCTCCTTATGGTGGTTGGCTGCAAGTGGCTGAGGCTGCTCCTGTGTCTTAGCTGAGAAGCTCTGAGCTTGATCAGGTGCTGGGTCCTGGGGACTGGAAGCTGCAGCTAAAGGTACAGGTTTCCATGAACCTGCAATGTATACATGTTACATTTAAAAGGGCAGCGCATACTCAGTGCACTTTATAATTTCAAGCTATGATGTGAGCAACGACACAAAACAATGTGTTCTTAATATAAAACTGTAACAAAGAAAGTTTTCATTTCTCCAACAAGTTCATTGTTTTCATATATCAGAATACCTCAGTGGATTTTCATGCTGGTAACATGGCCGACGGCAACAAGAGAAACTGCGTCCAAATCACCACCCACTTTTAACAGAACATTTACAGTCAGTTTACATCATGGTTGCTTTCTTTTCAGCTGTGTGTAATTTAATGTAAACCAAGAGGTGAAGTATTGCTCCTTATGGTCACTCCTTAAGGTGACCAAATGCCCTCTATGCACTGATTTACAATTGTACTTCAAGTGTTGACAGAACTATGTTAAGGTCCTGATATACATTTTTACACCTGCCAGCCAATCTACAATACCTATTTCTGTGACCATGGTATAAATGGCAATAATGAAACTTACATCCCAGAACAGTGAAATTCAAATAAAAAGCCTGACAAAGTTGCTGACAAAAAGTTTCTCTAACCTGTTGCTGCACTTTGCCCAGCTGTCTTCCCACTCTCTGCTTGTTCTGCCTTGGGAGAAGAGGCGGGCTTTGTCTCCTTTACAGGAGAGGAGGATGTGGATCTGGCTGGTGAGGTACTGTCAGATCGCCCATCACTTGACTCAGACCTGGACCTGGACTTTGATCTGTTCAAGCTGGGGGAGACCGATTTAGATTTTGACATCCTACCACTCCTCCTAGGAGATTTTGAATTCCTCTTGCCAGGTAACGGTGAGTGTGATTTAGATCGATGCCTGCGAGATAATGATCTGGATTTGGAGCGTCTACTAGACCTCGCTGGAGAACGGTTCCTCCTGGCAGGAGACCGAGTCCGCTTTCTAACTGGAGACCTGGATCTGGACCGCCGACGAGAGGGAGGGGTTCTGGATTTGGTCCGTTTGCGTGGAGTCCTGGATCTGGAGCGACGGTTGCGCCTAAGGATAACAACAGAACGTGATCGAGTCCGCCTGCTCCTGCGGGTTGATCGGGACCGCGAGCGGCGTGATCTAGGGACTGGGGACCTTCTGCGTCGAGATAGAGACTGACTCCTGGAGCGCCGTCCTCCTGTACGTCTTACCGGTGACCGTGACCGAGAGCGACGAACAGGACGCCTAGTTCTAGAGTGGGAGCGACGTGTTCTGGTGGTGGAATGTGATCGTGACCGCCTGGCAACTGCACCGCCACGTCTAGGTGAGCGAGTCCTAGAGCGCCTGGTGCCGCCACGAGGTCGCGATTCTGATTTTCGACTTCTCCTTGGAGACCGTAAAAGGGAGGGTGACCTGCGGCCACTACGTTTCGGTGATCTTGACAGCTTTCTTTTAGGAGAAGGTGAGTTGTGGCGTCGTTTTGGGGAAACAGACGAGGAGCTTCTCAGGCGATTAGGAGACTTGGACATACTGGGAGATTTGGACACTTTCCTCCTAGGGGTGGGAGAACGAGAGATGGACCGAGACTGACAGCCAGGACTCTTGGGAGGCTTAGGGGACTGGGACAGAGAGCGGGACAGCCGCCTACTCTTCAGAGGAGATGTAGACTGTTTTCCCTTTGAAGCTGAACTGGAATGAGTTTTTGATTGTTCTTTTACTGCTAGTGACTGCTGCCTACTGGGACTAGGTGTTGGTGACCGACTCCGATTCAAACCAGACCTCTTGATGTCTAGATGTCTGGAAGGGGAAGGAGACCTTGATCTTGATGACTCTCGCTCCTTGATCTTTGTAATTTGAATTGAACTGGTCTGATCTTTTAGACCTGGGTCATCACGGGGGGTAGGACCTTCTTGTTTGGGGATGATGTCAGGGAGGTCCTGAGCATGACTGAATCCACTGACTTCATGGTTACCCTTCATCTTCACTGTGTCTGCATGTGTCATTTCCTCCTGGCCTGCAGAGGGCGACCTCATATCCTTTTCTGACCCATTGGTGTTACTGTTTCCTCCACATGGGGACACATTCATGTCGGATATCCCCTCTTTATTTACTGCCAGTGGCTTAGTTTGCTGTGTGAGAATGGAAACCCCCTTCTCCTCTCCTCGTTTATTTTTTGGCATCAGTTTGGATACTGGTTCTTGCAGGTCAGGTGCTGTTGCTGGGGAATGTCTGCTATCACCTGTCCCTTTAGCCCCTTCCCCTTCAGAATCAGTGCCTGAAGCTGAGCTGCTTTCAGATAGGGAGCGAGACACGGATTTCTTGTCTTGCTTTTCATCTTTCTTCTTTTTCTTTTTCTTCTTCTTGGCAATGTGCCTTTTGTGTTTTTTGGATTTCCCATCCCCCTCTGTATCCACACGACCTGAGACGAGAAGTGACTTTTTCTAAGATCCAGTAACAATGGAATTAATCACTTTCTTTCAAGGGAAATGTTTGTTTGGTGTGAAGGTCTCCTACCTGTGATTACCTCTCTTTTACCCTCCTCCTTCAAACCAGCTTGGTCTCCAGTGCTGGAAGCTGCAGCTAGTCTGGCACTATAGGGAAAATATGTTCACAACATGTGTATGTAGAAATTACATTCATCTCTGTTTTAGGTCGACCTGTATGATCTAAATAAATACAACAACCCTGCAATAAATCCTTGATAGGCAGAATTTTGTGATGATGGTATGTTAGATTGCATCACACAGTGCCCTTCACTAATATGGGCACCCTTGGTAAATAAAATCAAAATAGGCTGTGGAAAAAAAGACTTTATGTTTATCCTCATGATCTTTCAGTCAAAATATTAACAAAAATATAAATTTTGATTAAAGTAAAATAATTGAAAGGAAAAAGAAAATTATCACAAAACCAATATTTCTATCTATCGGCCTGGAAGAGGATGTGTGTCTATAATGACCCCATGTACACAGTGAGGAAGATGATTTGAGTGGCCAAGGACTTTCTGACCCCAAGACCAACTAACGCCTTCAGAATTGCACATTACTTGGGTCTTGGGTTCAGAAAGTCTCCTAAACTACAATGAGACTCCACCAGGCCAATTGAGAAAAATATTTATTTCATAATAGGAATTTCTTTTTCCATTCAATTATTTTACTTTAATTAAAGTTTTTGGTTTTGTTAATATTTTAAACAAAAGATCAAGAGGATAAACGATAAAGACATTTTTCACACTTTTTTTTATTTACCAAGGGTGCCCATAATTAGTGGAGGCCAACAATTCAACATATGAAGGTGAGGTAAATATTTAAACTCATGGACATGATCATGATCTGTAAATACTGTAAGTTAACTGAATTTTAAGTTGAGCAGAATTCATTAATTTTAAGATTTTTTTCTCACCTGGCTCGGGTGGTCCTGACAGGTCTTGTTGGAGGTGATGGTTCAACAGCTGACTCTGCACCAGATTCTGAACTGCTCTCCTTCTCGCCCTTCCTCCTCCTCTTCTTCTTCTTGCTCTTGTGTTTTCTGTGCTTCTTGTTCTTCTTATGGGATGTCTCATTGCTTTCCTTGGCATTCAAATCATCCTTTTCAAGCCCCTCATCTTCACCTGCAAAGGGCACCCGCATTTAAGATTATGTACGATTCCATAGGAAGTCTCACAGCATTAAGCTTTGTATTCTTGAGAAAGAGTTCTTTTATTAGTGCGTTACTTAAAATTGCTGAGTTAAGTGTTGGCCCAGGAGATTTTTTACAAAGAAATACAATATTTTCTCTGATGGCCTATTTTAATAGGCAGGCTTATATACCTTCTCCTACATACAGTAAGTATGTCCGTGGTTGTGGGGAAAACTCTACATATGAATCTGGGAAATATTAATACTGATTTCAATATGGTCTAGCCATCACTTGCCTGAGGGAATGTTCACTGCACATTCCATGATGCCGGCAACCCAGAGCCTGATCTCTTAAAAGACCCTCTCCTTGTCAGTCGTGTGCTGCTCCTTCACACAACTCTGAAGAGGTAAAGAAAGGCATTGTAACTAAAGCAACAAAGAATAATACAGCCTGAGCAGAATTCTAGCTTTATATGTATTTGAGTGCTACAGTAAAATGCTAACATGCAACACCAGTTTTCGGTCTACAAGAGTAGAATCAACACTTCTCTGACACAACGTAAATGAAAACAGGCCACCAAAATCTCACAAACGTTAGATTTATTGCAGAGTTATTGTACTGGCTTGCATTAAATGTAATAGGTAAATAAACTAATGAACTTGTAAGTCATAATCGTACAGGACCCACTGAATTGACCCTTTTCAAAAAATATTTATCAGAATCTTTGTTCCCAAATGCTCAATGAGCATAATAACATTTACTGCCAAACAATAGTGTTTTTGGATTGCTAATGCAAATAAAGTTGTTAGAAAATAGGAATACTCTTTTAAACACTACAGTTCCTGTGACATCTTGAATTTTAACAAGGTCTCAAAAAATACATTTAACAGCAGCACATTCTTTTCTTGAGAGTAGATATGTGGAAACTTATTTGCTGTGATACCTATATATTTTCTTCATTTAAACAATATTTTATTAAAAAGGGAATTACTCCAGTCATCTTCTCATTGATTTTTTTCACATTCCGTTTTAAGCTTGTGTGTGTACACACACACACACACACACAGTCTTGTTGTCAATCAACACGTTCTCTTGTGTAACAAAGTCAGAAATTAACCAGACAGTATGCACTTTGTGGTGCCATCATTTTAAAAAGTATGTTTGATTTTGAGAATTTGTGACATCTCAACATGTATGTAGAAACCTGCTTTTGTTTTTTCTGTTTTTTGCTCGGACACAGTAGTTGTTAGATATATTATATGCTGCTCACACACATAATGTCTCAGAAACTGTGTGTACTTAAGTTTTAATAAACAATGAATTTTAAATTAAACTAACGCTACTTAAGGTAAATCAACTATACCAAAAAAGCACTAACGATGCGACAACACAGCAGCCTCGGTCCTAGCTAAAGCTAATCCTCAGCTAACTAACATTACGTTTACCAATCTTACTTTTGATTTTTAGTAGCTTAACGTTAGCACTACTGTTCAGTCTCCATTCAGTACAAAATTTTATCACAAGTGAAATATTTACAGATGGACCACAAGCCTGCAATAATGAACAAAGAAAAAAGTTTCAACTGAAATGGACAGTTCGCAACACGTTAGGTAATAGTTGGGCCTGCACTGTCGTAGCTACCGTAACGTTACACTTCTCCGGCAATTCTTTCACGAACCAATGCAGCTAACATTAGCTAATGGTAATGGGACCAACACCAACTGTGTTAATTGTGTTGTTTCAATAATACGTTAAAGACTGAATGCTTACCAAACAAATAACTTGGAAACTAACAAAGCCAAACACGCTGCTCGCACGCCGCGGCCTCAGCGGCAATCCATAGCTAGTTAATTTTGTTCAACAGCAGGCACGTTAACGATAGCTGTGTTAGCATGTTGTTAGCTACTTAGCTAAACGGTTAGCTACTACACGTTGCATTAAGGTAGTTATTTAATTTGTATAATGCATTGATTTCGCATCTCACAATTACCTGGTCTGTGTTTGTGGGTACTGTCCTTCTGTGAGAAATGCCAGATGGCCCAAGTCGTTGCTTATGCGAAACCAGAAAATCGGCAATCTGCTAATCGTTATCATTAGCCAACGAACGAATCCGCCATGTTTGTGACAAGTATCCCAGCATGCCATTGTGTGCGGTTTGAATGTTTGAGCGTCACTATTTCCTAGGCAACTCCTTGAGAGACGAACCCTGCACAAGGTTGCAAAAAAAAAAAAAAAAAAAAAATTACATTTTCTAGTCAATATTGAATACACAATTTAACTCCTTTAGCAGCAATAACCTCCACCAAACGTTTCCTGCAGTTGCTGAACAGACTTTCATAACAGTTTTTTTTTATGTTTCATAACATAAAAAAGACTTTTTCTTTCTTTCCCAGAACTGCTTCCGAACATCAGTATATTTGGGATTTCTTGCATAAACAACCCTACAGCCTCTAGGTTTGGTAGTCTAGATTTTGACTTGGTGTTTCCACAACACAACTTTGCCTTCTTTTTAAACCATTCTGTTTTTTGTTTTTTTTGGGGGGGTTAATTTTGTTTTTGGACCAAATACAATTTTGAATTAATTGTCCCCTCAGTCATTTCAAGCTGTACAGACCCTGAGGCAGTAAGCCCCAAACCATGATGTTCCCTTCACCGTGCACCCATGTTGACTGATCTTTAGAAATTTTTCAGGAGGCTTTTCCATCATCGTTATCATTGCTTCTTAGAACGTCTTCTGAAATTTGTCTTGATCAGGCTGTGGAAATGACTCTGAGAGAATTGACTCTCAGACTGTGTCTTTTAAATGGAGCAAGGCACCTCTAGAACCCACTTCCAAATAGCTGCTGAATTAAACTAGAATTAAACTGTATTAACTTAGACTATGAATGTTTAGACATAGATTTAACAGTCTACTGTGAATAAAGACAATAAAGACGTGGAAAGAACGGTTTGTGTATTATTAGTTGTGCATTCTATTACTGTGATTCAGATGAAGCTCAGACTACAGTACACTGACAGGGAAGAGGAAAAAAAAAACCCATTAAACTTCCTTGCTACTGCAGTTGCATATCGTTTTACACTGAAAGTTTAAACCCGATTTAGACTGGAATATCCGGTCTTTCAACGTTGTTGGCATGCTTGTCAGTTGTTTTCAAAGCATCGGAATTGGCAGTGAGAAGCAGAAGGGGAAATAGTTTTTGTAATACACAGACTCAGGTCAGCATGGAGGACTGTAGGAAAACAAAGAAACTACTAGAATATCTACACAACACAGGATCTGAATAAATGTTTTGAAAAGCTGATGCCAACCTGCGGAGGGCAGTAGTACGCCATCGTTGCCTTTCTCGTCTGCCATAAGAAAAGGAGAAGAAGCCAGTGAGAAAAGCGTAGTACTTCAGCGATTCAGTGGCATGAATTTGCTTCTAAAGTGTTTATTAGATGAAATATGGAGAAGAAAAGATTTAACATCAACCTAGACGACTCTGCTTTCACCAAAGAAAGAACACCGGTCAGTGACTGACAAAATTCAATGCTAATTTGTAAATCTAGGAAATATTAGCTTCCAGCTAGTAACTGAAATTGCATTTTTCTTCCTGCTGTGTACTAAATTATTATTTGTGATCAGCTGTGTCGCTACAAAAGATGCAGAACACTTAGGATTTCATGCGGTTGTTTTCCAGATCAAGCCGCAGTTTCAGCCTTCATCCAAAGCAGGACCAAACATCTCAGACACATCTGTATCCTCAAGAAACCCTGCTCTTGATTCAGCTGGACAGCCCTTGTCATATGCAGAATATGTTGTCCAGAGTAAAAACCATGCATCTGGTCCTCCTCAGAGCGAGTCTTCATCCAAACTGCTGAAGGCTGAAGGAGCTGGATCTTCCAGTCTCAAGCAAAATGAGCCTAATACCGTGCCCTCTGCCCACGGTGGATGTAGAGCAATTCAGTGTGCTAAAGGAAGTGAAGGTGGACCTTTAGAGGGTAATAAGAGACAGGAGACACAGGTGACCTGTTCTGAACAAAAAGAAGGACAAAATCAAGGGTCAGAGCCAAGCCTCAGCCTGGGTCCTAAACCAGTAGGGTCGGGTAGCAGCATTATTGTGAGTCCTCGACAGGTATGCAAGAAAATGCAACTCTTTATGCTTTTTTACACAAAAGTAAGCAGGCAGCGGTTTGTGTACGACATGACTAAGTACTGGCCATCCATCCATTCTCCATACATACCTATTATTATTTATAGTGTCAGGAGTAAAATTTATCATCAGGTCATTAGTCATAATTATGCTGTTTGCAGGCTCTTCAGCTGATTTTGTACAATAGCGAATATGACATTATATATTTGTTGTTAATCCATTCAGAGGGGAAATCCTATTCTGAAGTTTGTGAGGAGTGTTCCCTGGGAGTTTGGAGAAATTGTACCAGACTACGTCTTGGGACAGTCAACATGTGCTCTCTTTCTCAGGTGGGCTTTTGTGCACATGACAAGTGAATGTGTGTGTTTTGTTTTTTTTAATTTTGTTTCCAGATGTACTGTACATGAGCAATTGTATGTTTGCTTACACTGGAGAATTTATTGGTGACTAGTTCAACATATATTTTTAAATTTTTGTCTTGTATTTTTCTTTGACCTTGGCTTTGACCCTGGCATTAAGTTTGAGGTACCACAACCTTAATCCAAACTATATCCACAATCGTCTAAAGCAGCTTGGACAGACTTTCACCCTTCGAGTGTTACTGGTACAAGTAGATGTGGTGAGTGTGACCCATATCAGGATTGGGGAAAAAAAAAAAAACTTTACCAAGACATCACTTTGAAACATTTCTGCATTTCTTCCATTTGTAAGGTTTTTCCTTAATGATGTTGGTTTTGCACTGCAGAAAGATCCTCATCATGTGCTGAAAGAGCTGGCCCGCATCTGCATCATGACTGATTGCACTCTGATCTTAGCATGGAGGTAAAATCTGCAACAGATTTATAATTTGAGGAGTGGACATTTTGCTGTTGAAGACAGACATGTAAAAAGAGTGTTAATAAATATACAAAATTTTTTTTATTTAAAAAATTTAAATTTTAAATTTAAAGAGTGTTGACTTAATAAATTTTGGTGTGTGATTCTTGCTGTGTCACCTAATATATATATATAAGGCGATAAGAGATGAGTTCAGATATTAGTTTTTCCCACCAATGTTAACGCATACAATTGCAACCCTCTTAATGTTTTTAATACTTTAACAGTCCAGAGGAGGCAGGCCGCTACCTAGAAACATATAAGTCCTATGAGAAGAAACCAGCAGATCTGCTGAAGGAGCAAGTTGAGAAGGACTATCTGTCAAAGGTTTGGAGTGCAAACACTAGTTACAGTTTCAAAGTTTATAAGGTCTAGTTTATTCTATTTTAGCACTATGAAACATTAGGAAGATGATTGAATGTGACTGAGTGTAATGAAGTAAAAAAAAAAAAAAAATAAGGGAAAACAGTCACCAACCAAAGTATTTGCCAAAGTTCTGCAATATGTTTCAGTCTCTTTACTGTTCAGTGCTGATGGTATTTCTGTTCTTGTTTGAAGGTTACAGACTGTCTGACCACTGTGAAGTCTGTAAATAAGACAGATGCCATTACCTTGCTGTCCACTTTCTCTGTAAGTGCCACTGAGAAAACAACAATCTTCAGGACCATTAGCTACTATCATTATAGAAAAATGTCTATCAGCTGCTGCAGATTCTGCACTATAATCAGTGTAAATAAACACATCCACTGATTACATGCCCTGAATGAACCTTCTCGTGCTAATATTCTGTGATGTTTCCGTCAAAAATGTTCTGAACAACGAACAGAATAATAACTTTTTATTTTTTTAAAGTCTGTAGAAGGAATCATCAATGCCTCTAAGGAAGACTTGGTTCTCTGCCCAGGCCTTGGACCACAAAAGGTGAATTAGGAGAAATACATGAAACATGTAAGGTTACAGAAGAATTTTGAGATATGTTTTAAATTTTTACGTGACATTTTGTGCTTGTAGGCCAGACGTCTCCATGATGTCCTTCACCAACCCTTTCTCAAGTCTAAGGCAAAAGCCAGCTGAAATTTGTTACCAGTCACGTGAAGCATCCTTTGGAAAACATCTATACAATGTTGGTCAACATATTGAAGAGCTTGCAAGCACTCACAAATGAGAAAATGAAAATTAATATGATACACACTCATACCAAAGTGAAGACATAAAAATAAAGATGAGGCTGCTCCCAGACAGGGAATCGCTAGAAGTGTTTTAATTTAAGATGAGGACTGAAACTGAGCTGCATTCTGATTCAACTGTTTATGGAGCTATGTTCTGAAATGTAAAAATAATTTGATATGAAAATAAATCTTTTGTAATACTTTTGCACAGTATGCATTTTTTTTCCCATAAATTTTATCTCCAATCAGAAACAGCACAAGAAATGCATTTTACTAATTTACTAATTCATTTAATTTTGTAATTTTAGGTGTAAAATATACGTGTTACTGAAATAAATGGTATTTGTTCGTGGACAGTATGCTTTTTGATTAGAGAAAACGAGTATTAGACAACTCGTGTGTCATGGTTTTTGGAATATTCATATCGCAAGTAAAATATACCATTGGATCTTAATTCTCAAATGAAAAATGCAACTGCAGTAACTAACTTATATAACTGCAGATTGCAATGTGAATTGATAGAAAAAAGCTTGTTACAAGAGAAACATGGATTTTAGCATTAGTTTTCTTTTTCATTCGGAGCAGTGTTGCGTTCAATGCTCCTTGTAGACCCCATAATGTAAGTCAAGTTATCATGTGCTTTGATTTTAAAATGAAATACAAATGTAATACCAATGTGGATACTGCGCAAAATGTTTTTGTGGTTGTGGTAAAATAAAGAGAAAATCTTAGAGGGGCATAGCCATTATGTGTTCATTGGATGAACGTAAAAAATAAAATACGATGCCACACAAAATATGTTGCTAATTATCTCCAATCCTATATATTAGCGACAGCTACATTTTGTCACGTTTTTGACACGTTTATATGATCTCTGCCACGTTCAGGAAGTCATGTAATAGGATCGCCCAACCGTGAATTTCAATTTTTCTTACTGCACGTGAAGGCATGAAACAACGTAAAAACCAGGAAGTCCACGCCGACTCAAGTATCGTGATCACTCACGGTCCCTTCGTGCGCTGATATGAACGCGTTATCATTTTAAAACACCTAACTTTTACAACAAGAGCTTTTATAACAATCAAGTCAACCGCCATCAGACATGAAGACAGAAAAAGAGGATGAGGATGATGCATCTCCTGAAGAATATATTGCCCGGTGTGATTTCACTGGAAGCGGTAATGATCAGGTCAGACCTCCTGCACACTTACCCTCAGCGGAGAGGCTGGAGGTCGCGGTGTATCTGCTAACTGTGCCGTTTCTGACTTGTAGCTGAGCTTCAGCAGTGGGGACAGGCTGCTCGTACATGCCAAACCTTCATCGGAGTGGTGGTGGGCAGAGCTGCGGGATGTCATAGGCTACGTCCCCGCCGGCTACCTGAGCCAGGGGGATGCTGAGGAAGAGGAGGAGGACGCTACTCTGGAGGACCCTTGGCAGGATGAGGAGTACTTTGGCAGTTACGGGACTCTGGTTAGAAACACTGAAGGACCGTATGATTTAACGATAACTTACTGCAGCCTGTTAACTAACACTAGATTGCTAATGCTTATCAATTTCTGAAGGATATAAGTTAATCAATAATAATTCAATTAAAGTGCTAAGTCCAAATGATAAATTCTCTCATGTTTAAGCCTAAGAGCTGCAAACACATTACATTATTGCCAATTTCTGAAACATAAAAGAAATATTTTAGTTTTCGTGTTATTTTGCAGAATCCCCTAATCTTTTAAAATCAAATGTTCAGGTGATACATGTACTTTAAAATATTGCCTGCTAACACTTACGCACTAAGACGCAGTCGTTTCAATTTCTCGGTAAAAGCAGCCTTCTCCTGGGACTATATTCACTGGCGTAGATATACATTTTCTTATAGCTCTATGTTGAAATGCTAAAATTACATTACTTTAAAAAAAAAATTAACGTTTTGTTCATACCTCAAGCACATTTCAAGTCTCTACAAGTTGATTTTTACAGGAAGGAACTGAAACCAATAGTAGTCTGGAAGGTAGAAAAAAAATTTTCTAAAATTTACCACTTCAGTAGCATGTTTTGGAAAATGCTTGGCAGTAATGTAATTGGGCTCAAACATGAAAAATCACCAGTATTGTCCTTTAAATCCACCTCCCATATTGCATAATCCAAGAAAACAAACTCAAAACAAAAAAGAAAACTGCTGTTTTTTCACCAGCAGCTTCTTCACAGAACAATTCAAAACAAGTCTGGAAAGTCAGTGTACATAATGTACAAATAATTTGAAGAGTGTGGTATACTTGAACTCTACCACTGTATGGTGAAGCTGTTAGCATTTAAAGAAATTGCAGCATCTGAGATTTCAGAGCTGCTGATCAATGAAGCATGTCACATGATGTAATAATATCTTCAGCATTCACTGTAGAAAGTCTTATCACTTATTTCTTTCTTATGATATAGAGACTTCACCTGGAGATGTTGTCAGACAAGAGTCGAACTGAGGCCTACCGGCAGGTTATTCTCAATAACAGTGTTTCACTGAGGGACAAAGTGGTGATGGACCTCGGCTGTGGGACTGGCATCATCAGTCTGTTCTGTGCTCAGCTGGCACAACCAACAGTGGTAATGCAATAATATCTGCAATGCAAGCATCCTGTGTATAATTTCAACACACACACACACACACACACACACACACACACACACACACACACACACACACACACACACAGGGTACTGGCTATGTAGGCCACAGTGTACAGACAGGGAAGGGGCTGACACCTTGTGATTTAGGACCATCTCATTTGAGAGACTTAAATTGAAATTACCCAAAGACCCAACAACAATGAAAATATGAAGTTCATTTTGACTAAAAGGGAAAAAGAACCTCATCATTTCAAGCTCACACTTAATGTAAAATAACAACATAACATCCAGATAAAATCTATAGGGAATCCAGATAAATATGACAAGTTAGGAGAATCTCTGTGTAATACCCATTTATTTATAAATGCATATAATGTTATGTACAATTAGTTGGGTGAACATTCGTATAGAACCTTCCAGATTAAGAGCATCATGCTTCAATGTGTAATTTAAACTTCTGTAAGTTGAATGTATGAGTGCAAGCAAGTCATCAGGGTCATCAGGTAGGCATCTTCTCAGTAACTGCTGTTTTATTGAGCTGGGCCCGGGACACCAGAGCGTATTGAAGATTGCTGTGTCTATACTCCCACCTAATGGACAAGAAGTACAGTAACAACCTTGACTGTATGCATGGTGTACACTTCTCTGTGATATTGTAGGTTTATGCTGTGGAGGCAAGCTCAATGGCAGAATACACCAGGCAGCTCGTGAAGCAGAACGGCTGCGAGGAAGTGGTCACGGTGCTCCAAGGGCGAGCCGAGGAGCTAGAGTTGTCTGAGCAGGTGGACGTCCTGGTGTCTGAATGGATGGGCAACTGCCTGCTGGTAATATGTCACTGCCAATACTGCTACTTATAATAATAATAATTTGTATTGTATGTGTATCACATTTTTATGTTTTATTCTTTTATCTTTCACCGTTTTCAACTACTAAAACATTTCGTATTACGTATCATTTCTGATTTAATCCAGAAACTCATTGCTTAAGTATAGTATTATGGGGAATTTTTAAAAAAAGGCCTTCAAAACCCACAATACACAGAATTTTCAAAAATTGGAAGCTCACGTTATAATTGGAAGCTCACTGTCTGATTTTATGAATGCAAATGGTGACAAACCTGCTTTCTATGAGGTGTATTTTTTGACTATTTTGTGCAGCTTTATGCTTCCAGCACAAAAAAAGCCATGAGATCTGATAGAAAATGTGGTTCATGACCCTCTTTTTTATGAGTAGAACATAGAGACATGTCTGACTATCCTTCTATTATTGTTGGAAGATGAGATTTATCATGCTTTTTGTTGTACTCCCTCTTTAGTTTGAGTTCATGGTGGAGTCAGTCTTGCTAGCCAGGGACCGCTGGCTGAGAGAAGGGGGGGTGATGTGGCCGTCATCTGCATCACTCACCCTGGTACCATGTCAGGCCCACAGCTACTACGCAGAGAAAATGGCCTTCTGGGAGCGGCCCTATGGCCTGGACTTCACACCTCTTCAGTAAGGGCCATGGTTCAGCTGCTGTCTGTACACTTTCTCCTTCCTTTGTCAAATTTTCATATACTTACTTTTTTATGTTCTAAAACGGTCATAATTTTGAGCTCAAGTGTGCAGTTGCAACATCAGCATCAGAAATTCTCTGGCATATGAACACATAAATATGTATTTGATTGCTTAATTATTTGTTGTGTGTCTACTTTGTATTTGCCATTTTACCTGACAAGTTACATTAATTATTATCTGTGGAAGTGACCTAATTTCCCAACAGGGTTGAATACATTTTTATTTTACATGTTCATCTCTGCAGGCCATTGGCTCAGCAGGAGTTCTTCACCAAGCCCAAGTTCAGCCACGTCATTCAGCCTGATGACTGCCTCACCGCTCCCTGCGATGTCATCTACTTGGACATGTACACTCTGCAAGTCAAAGACCTGGAGGTACTGTGTGTTAACCTCTTAAGCATCTACCATACCATCTTCTGAAATTACACTCCACAGGATGTTGCTTGTAACTGATGGAATGCTGTTTCATTTCTCAGGAAATGAAGGGACAGTTTCAGTTTTATGTGGAGAAGTCGGGCTCTTTCCACGGATTCACCGCCTGGTTCACTGTTCATTTTGAGAGCCTGGAGACAGGCAGTGCAGCAGTGGAGCTAAACACTGGACCGAACTCTGAGTAAAAAAAACAAAAAAAAAACTAAATCTTTCTCTAAAACTTATTCATCTGATGTGCTGTTATGTGGTGAAGGTAGATGTTTGTTTGTTGAGACAATCAAAATCATGGCGTGGTAGACTTACAAGACTGTACCAGTGGTTTTGCATGTTTGACCCCAATAAATACTACTCACATACCAACATACGCTACTGCCAACTATTTTTCAAAATATGAAACTATATTTTAGTTTTCAAGTTATTTTGACAAATCCCTTAATCTCTCAAAATCAAATTAACAGGTGATACATCCACTTTAAAATTCAATGTTTCGCCTGCTAATACCTACACACAATTGTAGAAGGCACGGTTGTTTTAATTTCTCAGTAAAAGTAGTTTTCTTTTCAGTTTCGATTTCAGTTAGCAGTTCTACACAAATGGTAATCAGGTCTTTTTCTCTTTAGGCCAACTCACTGGAAGCAGACTCTGTTCATGCTGGACAGGCCGGTCAGCGTGGAGGCTGGAGACTGCATCAGTGGGACCGTTGTTCTCCGCAGAAACCCTGTTTGGAGGCGTCACATGACTGTTACCCTGCATTGGAGAATCAACAGCAGCATAGAGGGAACAGACAACTGCAAGGTAAGCGTTTTATCCTCATTTTATCCTCGTATTACATCCAACTATTTTCATTAGCACAGGGCTGATGTTTTATTCCTTGCATACACAGTATCATGACAGTTTATATTGCCAGGGCATGAAAAAAACCTGCCAACATCAGTTAAATGCAGGTAAAAATTAACTTCAAGCAAAAAGTGTCCAGTTATTGCTCAATCAAACTGTAAGGCAACTATTTTAAAGGTGCAGTCATAATACTTAAATCAAAGCACCGACTCATTTGCAGTGATTACGTGGGTGTGATGGCCCCTGCTCTGTCTTGAGAGTAGATGAGTATATGCTAATGCATGCTCTGCCCTGATTGAGAGGCTAATTTAGCTGATGTGGGCCCAGTACTCTGGCTGATAAAAGGCCCTGCAGTCAGCCAGTGTTGGGCTCTCTCTGTACATGCTAGACCCTTTGTGCTGTTTGATTGGAATTTTGGTTTACTTTTCTGCACTTTAACACTACATTATTCACTCATGCACACATGCACATTACTGATATTAGACTTCCACACCTCATACTTTTTCATGTTTTTGTGTTGGCTACTTTAAAATAAATTAAAATAATTTTTCTGGCATTGCGCGTCCCTCCCATTTATTTGTCATGGTTCTTGAGCCAGGTTATGACAAGGGGCATATTCAAACATGCCAGAAATATGCTTAAAATGTAATAATAAAAGCCATAATACTACAAACCGATGCTGACAGATGCAGATGGCAGTCTTTTAAATCTTGAGCTTACATTTGTGGAGATGGCGGCAGTGTGGTCATCAGTTATTCCATGAGGAATAAGGTGCAGTTTTATTTCAAAGACGATCTACAGTCATTTATTGATTCTATGGTAGAAGAAAATTTGTACAATTTAAAAAAAACAAAACAAAACAAAAAAAAAAACATCATTTTATTTTGCAGGTCTCAATTTTATACTTGCATTTGAGTGACAAATAAGGTTGTATTTAATTAGATTTGGTTATGTGAAACAATAATGCTGTAGCATTGTAGTAATAACATTTCATGGTTCTCTTTCTCTCACTGTTTCTCTAATTTATTTCAGCACTTCTACACTTATTCATACCAGTGCAGTTAATACGGATACCAATCAAACTACATTTGTAGTATTACTATGCATTTTATTATTATAAATGTTGACATAGATGTTGTGTCAGTCTGGTTTGGAGACTGGTAGATATAAAATCTGGGACTCATTTTGGCTGGTGATCCACAGCTTAAATTCAAGCCCTGCATTTTATTCACGAGCTTCTTTCCTGACCTTCAGCTCCTAAATTGCATCATAGAGTTGTTTACTTGTGTTTCTTTGTGTGTTCATAGGTCGGGACAAAGATTTTCCCCATGTGGAGGTGACACCTTCCTACATCAACTGTGGAAAAGTTTAGTTTAAAAAAGAATAAAAACAAAAAAACAGCATCATACATGCTGAATTAAAGCTGACGTTCATATTCAAGTGATATATGACGGTCAAAGGAGCCACATCAAGCCGAATACATGCAGAGAAAAGTGATCAGTCATGTCATAATAAAATCTTAATAGTGAAGAAGTTACATACTCGGCAGAGGAGGAATATTTGAGGATTATTATAATTTTTGACTGTGATTACTTCTTGGTCTCAGTGGAAAAAGAGGCTTTGCAGAAGAGAAACTTGAAATGTTTTAATAATTAATTTAATAACTTACATTGTTATTTGTACTAGTACTGCATCAGGCTTTTAACATTTTAAGAAATCAGAAATTTGAATAACCATGAATTATTATCATTAGAAAGATTATCATTTTGGATTATACGTTATTATACAGTATACCATATTGAAATATAACTGATACTACAGTCATTAACCTTGCACTCTAACTTATGTCTGGAAATTAAAGTTGTAGTAACTGCAATATGTAATGATTCAAAATAAAATTCATATAAATTACACAATATTATTTAGGTGAGTTACTCAGGTACATACTATACTGCCTTATATTCTTTTTTTTAAACAATTACTATGAATGAATGATACTGAATTAAAAACTGTCAAACATGAAAAGAAAAATGCACATATTTACAGAGTTATAGTACATATACCTTCAGTTAAAAAAAAAAGCTTTCATGCTGGGTTTGTCACCTGTACAATATATACTTCAAAGTATAGAGCCATTTTTGTGTTATTGGATGCTGTCCTCTTGGTCATGGCTCCGTTTTACTCTTGGCCTTTGCTCTGGAGCGTGTATTGACCTCTGAGGGGGCAGGCAGAGTAGTTAAAGACTCAGGAGAGGAAGGTCTGGAGAAGGGGACAAACAAGGGAGGTTTAACAACTTCATCTTTAACTTCCTGACTTTTATCCTTTTTTTGCCTTAAGTGCTTATCACAGTGGTTCATGAAGGTATCCAACTTGACAAAAGTCTTGTTACACACTTTGCAGTGGTAAGGTCGCTGTCCTTTGTTGAGGCGTATGTACAGCCTTATGTATGATGACCGCACAAAGGTACGGCAGCAGACACCACACTTCAGATCCTCAAGGCTGGTTTGTGTCTTCTGCTGCTGGTTCAGTGCTGATTCAGACACCAGTTTGGCCCGTCCAGAGGACTCCTGTGCTTTATGAGAGAGCAGGTGTGACAACGAGCGGAAGGCCTCACTGCAGCAGTCACACTTATACAGTCGTTCACCCGTGTGCAGGCGAACATGAGCAAGAAGCCCGGCCTTCTGGGTGAACGCTTTCTCACAGTAGGTGCACTTGAAGGGCTTTTCGCCTGTGTGGAGCCGACGATGAGTCTTCAGATGTGAGGCACGGCCAAAGGTTTTACCACACTCTGGGCATTTAAATGGTCTGTCCCCACTGTGGATCATCTTGTGGGCCATAAGGTGGGAGGACTGATGGAAATACTTTCCACAGATGTTACACTTGAACTTTCTTTCTTTGCTGTGAGAGGAAAGGTGAAGGGCCAGATGTGCAGAAGATATGAAGGTTTTGGTGCACAGAGGGCAGCTGTGAGGGTCCAGGCGGATGCGTCTGTGTGGTCGCCTGCCATTGGAGAGGGTGCCGTGCTCCTCACAGGAAGTGCATTTGGAAGGACCATCAGTTTTTTGCACACGCCGTTGTTTAGCAGGGGCTGAGGACTGACAGCTGGTTAGGTCTGTCTCAGAGGCAGCATGTGGTGGATAGATGCTGCATCCACAGTCTGAATAGCCCCCAGTCTGCTCTTTATCACAGCTTTTATCCAGCATGGTGCCATCTATTACCATAGTGGGACAGAAGCAGGTTCTATATGGATCTGCAAGTAACAGTAAACCCATTAAAAAACTACAGTATGTTGCAGTGGAGCAGGTAAGTTTATATATATATATATATCTCCACGTCCTCCTTTGGTCACAGGGGTACATATACCTTAGCAACCTATTACATATGACAAACAAGGCGGTGTCAGAATAACTTACCTACGTATAAAACCACACGACAAAATGCCATAATTTTACAATACTGCAATAGCAAAACTGTCCAAACAGGACGAACACATCTCTGCGATGTGCAAAATGGCTTATTGTCAACATAAAACTCACAGTTGCCATTAATCGACTGTAAGCTAGGCGTTGCCTAAATGCAATAAATTTTCAAATGACATGTCTCTTCGAGGATGAGAGTAACAGCATATAAAAACAGGTTTACATACCATTCTCATTCTTCAAAAAACGGACACGCAGTGAGAAGAAATCTCTTTTATGTTCGGTTAAACTTCACAATAAGTCAGAGATGAGACGATGGGTCGTATTTCGTCTGATAAAACCTGCTAGGCTATTTTCCTCATTGATGAGCTAACAGCGACCTCTAGCGAGCGGCGGAATAAACGCTTATTACCTCCACCAAGGACGTGCTCCAAAACCCATTCTGTTAGAATTACTCCAGATTTTTAAAATGAATTCTTAACTTTGTGAAATAGAGAGGTTTTTTTAAATTTATTTTTTCAACTATGACATACACCCTACATCAATCTAAATGGAAAAAACAAACAAACAAACAGGGCTATTATCCCATGATAAATTACAACCCTGTTGCTATAATATATACCAGCATATTGTACACTACAGGTCAGAAGTTTGAGGCCATCCCCCAGATTTAAAAATAAAATCATCAATACACTGTTTAGTTTACAATTTATTGCACAGGAAATGGCAAAAATACATAAAATAAATGTAACTAATTAGTTACAAGACTTATTTATCAACAAGAGGACATTATGTAGCCACTATGGCTTAATAAATGATTTTTAATGAAGGCATGCCCAGTCTGTATTAGTGCACTGGCACTCCAGTTGTGTTCCAACTCCCTGCTGATGTGTTTTAACATTCTATTCAATAGCTGCTGTCTTCTCCCAGATCATTTTGTGATTAACTTGCTACACAGTCTGGTCATGTTATTGCTCTTGGGGGTGGTTCAGAAATGCTGTGGGGGTGTTTGGGGGGGAGAGATTTGGAAACTTGGTCAAAGGAATTTTTAACAAAGAGAATTACCATTCCATTCCATCTTCAAAGACAAGCAATTACATCCGGTTTACAAATTATTGGTCAAAATTTCATTCTTCAACAGGACAATGATCCAAAACATCATCAAATTTATGCCAAAATCACATCCATGCAAATGAGAAAGAAAAGGTTTTGAGAATTATGACTTGACCAGAGAATTGGGGACTTTGATGAAACCAAAATCTCTGAGCCTTAAATGACTTCAAACTGTTTTCATGTTGACAAGTTTTTCTTGAATTATATTTATGTTTTTTGCCATTTCCTGTGCAATAAATTGTAAAACAAACAGTGTACTGATGATTTTTTTTCTCTTTTTCTGTCTGCATATATAGTTGTGGTATATGCCAAGAATGGCATGGGTAATTCTCACGAGAGTGGGTTGAGTCTCAGCTAAATTTCAAGTGATCGATACAGTATCAC